>LPNX010756537.1:4526-25470 GCA_001517045.1 Pseudotsuga menziesii | reverse complement strand
TTTGTTATATTTATGCTCACAATTTTACAAGGATGGTGTAATTGAGAGTATAATAAGAGGTTTATACTATTCTTGTTGGTGGTATAATCTGGAAACTCATGAATTGAGTATAATCACTATAGTCTGGAAATAAAATCTAAGATGCTTTTAGATTCTATTCAATTGTCAATCTTAGAAATAGAAGTAGTTCCCCTTTTAATGTAAATCTTTAAACGTTAAGAAGAGACATGTACTAGATAGTAAATATTATAATTTCTGGAAGTAAGAATGTATATAGATCAATATTATTAACTCCATATTCTTTACATTGGAAAACATATTGTAACTTGACAGGTTGTAGTAACAACAGATAAGCAAATTGGGTAAGAACATGATAACCCAGATTTATTTACTGTACTAGATAAGAATTATTATTTACCTATATGATTGCATTACAGTAAACTCATTAAATGATTCAATACCTCATAGAGATGCTTAATGTTGATATTATAAAGGAAAAATAGCTATCATTTCTATAAGTAAATATCAATTTTCTTTCAGTAAGATCTTAAGGAAATATTATAGGAAAAGCTTTACCTGTAAATGCTTGATAGACTGGCTAACATGCATATATATATATATACTGAATGATTTGGTACAGCAAATTGTTATCTATTACTTTAAAAAGATCTGTTAGCAGCGACCCGAACTTTACCTGTATATCTGTAAGAGAAAGAAAAACTACTGCATTAGCTTAGAAGCTAAGTAAGCCTAGTCTGTCATAGCAATTCCCCTTGCGGTTGCAAACAGAAAATAATCAGTGACTGACAAGAAACTCATCATATAAATTAAGTACAAGTAAAGATCATTCAGTTACAATTCTAGTAGTATAAACAAATCAAACAGTTAAATGACTGCATTTAATATGATTATATGCTATTTTTAAAGTTTTAAATTTTTTCGAAATTTTGGGGTTTTGACAGGAATCATTAGGTTCCCATCCCTTATCATATGGATAGTCATGTATTCTATTTTCCCTGAAGGACACAAAAGTTTTCAAGAACCGACAAAATTCCACATGTGGAGATTCAAAGCCTTCTCCCAGAAAGGAACATTGAAGGAACTTGCAGATAGAAAAGTTCTGTTGGAAAACTGGCTCCAACAGCTAAAAGTCTGCATGACTATATGGAGGGTGCCTCAAAACATCCAACTAAGTCTACCCAAAAAGTCCCACATCCAGTTAGAGCTCGACCATACTTCAGTGTGGTACATGCAGGACGTTAAATCAAATGCAAAGGCCCTTAATTATTATCCATTGGTTGAACAGATATTTCGGGAGCTGTCTCGACAAGCTGGAACAAAAATACCAATACCAGCGAAGGCCAAGGAAATCGACTTCTCAATCGAGGAGACATTAAAAGACTAGGAGAAAGAAGAGGATTATGAGCTAAACCTCTACATTGGTACCTTTGTGTCGAAGGAGACACCAGCCGAACAAACTGGCCGACTTCAAATCATCATCAAACCTCCGATAGCACAGAGGGAAGAACCACAGATAGAAGAAACACATGCAAAGCAGCAGGAAATCCTTCCAGTTGAAGAAAGTCTCATCCCGACCCAGGAGCCAAGGGGAGAGACAGAAGCAGAAAAACCAGAATATGCTATCACCAAAGAAATTATAAGAAAATTGTCGAAAGAGATAGCAGCTGCAAGAAAGAGGCAAAGAACACAACAACCACAAGGGAAAGGAAAGCGCAAGCTTATCCTTCCAAATTCATCAGACAATGAAGAAGAATTGGGAGCTATGACCATCGACATAATTGAATATGCCACAGCAAATAAAGTACCGGTGGAAACTCGGTTCTAGAGATTTGTTGAGGCAGGAGCATTACAAGGTTTACCAAAGAAAGCCAAAATCACACACACGTCTACACTTGAAAATGTTGTAGACCTAGTGTCTACACCCCAACCTCTATCCCCAACAAAAGTAACTGAAGAGTTAGCACCAGAACAACTCTCGATAAGCCCACTCGACTTATGCAAGAGTGTTATGTCAGAGGTAGTGAAAGAAAAATTCGACAGGGAAAGAGATTTGCAGGCATTCATTGAGAAACTGCATAAGATATTCACGTCAGTACAGAAGCTATCCACTTAAGTACCCCTGTTTGAAGCTGGTGGATCCCGACAACCTGGCCAATCCCTTCAGGGACTAAAAACTTTTGCAACTTTGACTTCAGTCTTCGAAAGGAACCCTAACAAGGAAGTTGAAGTTGTAGTATGTCGGACCATCACTATCACTCTGACCGACCCTACACCCCAACTACTAGCTGCTGAACCGACCACATGAGAGGAAGAAGAGAATATCGAGGATGTAAATCAAGAACTCAACCAACTCTTCTTCGATTTCGATTCACCTCCTCAGACCAACAATCCACCTCTTGACCTCACTTTCTCCAACCCAATCACCCCCGGCCATTAACCAACTCCATCACCACCACCACCACCACCCCCAGACTCAGAACCCCTAATCCAACCATCTGTATCAGAACCAAACCCGCCTCAACCATCATCACCAACTACATCCACTTCTGGACCCCCTGCATCTAATCAACCAGAGGCAGCAGCCACCCTACCTCCACAAACAGAGAAACCATCAACCACTACTGCACCACAGACAACCTCGACCTGACTTTTGCAGGTACACATGTGCTAACACAAGCAAAAACAGAAAAGCATAAGAAGAAGAAGAAGGAGAAGAACAAGTAGCATCATGGATAGACATCAATGGTCCATATCAAATTGAAAGATGCCACCAACCTAAACGATGCAGAGCTAGGACAACTTTTGCAAACCCTAGCAGTTGAAGCAAAGGAAAGGAGCCAGCAGAGACATAAGGAACTTGACAACAAGGACAAAGAACAAGTCGAGTTACTCAACAAATGCAGAAGCCTAGTACAATCAGTAATACTAGGACTGACGGAGGTTGACACTGACAAACCACTTGAAAGAGCTTACCATCTATTTGAAAGCATGGTGTCGGTGCTCCAAGCACAGATTCAAGAAACAAACTAAAGGCAGAAAGAAGAAACTGTCCGACTACTAATGGCATAGCACACAACCTTTTCTGAAGCTTACATCGTGTTGTAAGATCACATGGAGGAGTCTGTCATCGTCAAGGAAGTACTACAAGACTGGCCTACTTACTATGGGCAATTCTATCAACAAACTCGACAGACTCGAAAAGGGATCCAAGCACTTGAAAAAAGGAAAACCACTAATGAGACACTCAGAAGCACAATAGAAGACCAAATAGTGCTTGAGACAGGCAAGCTGCAGAAACTCGAGCGGGAAGCTCATCAGTGGGTGCATCAATCCATTCCCAATATGGAAAAAGTAAACATCATCTACTCACAAATGAAATGACTTATAGAGACTGCAGAGGAGAAGGACCAGTTTATGGGTCCTGACATGGAAAGAATAGCTGAAATTTCCATGCCAGAAAAAATGTCGATCCTATCAAATATGACTACACTCACCATCGACATTCATAAAATACTGCAGAGTTGGACAGATTTCCAACATCACTTAGCCATGACAGCCCCAACAATTGTCAAAGTCTGTGTGCAGAAAATACCAACAATCGGACGTCACAGCCCATGAAGGACAAGCACGAAACAAAGGCATTTTTGGTACCTCCCTGTTTCTTCGGGACGAAGAAATGTTTTGTTCGTGGGGGAGATGTTAGAGGAGCAAGTCGGTATGCTGACTTCAATGATAGACAACTTAGTCGATCAGCCAACTAAGTCGGTCAGCCGACTAAACTAGAGATTAGTTCGGCCACCTAAGGTCGTGTCGGTTCACCGAACCGACAGGTAGTTATTTTGTAACTGTTTGTAAATCATACATATTAGGTTGTTGAGCCAAATGAGAACTTGGTTCAGTTCTCTGTATTGTATGGACCCATTCATGTTAATATAATCTGTTATTTCCTCTACTTGTTCTTATCTCTTGTCTCTGTTATGTATGTATGTTTTGGTATGTATTATTTGTTACCTTAGGTGATCTGTGAGATTACAACAATGTCCAATTGTTAGAGTCAATATGCATAGCATGTTTTGATATTGTTTCCATTACGACAGACTGCTTGAGTATGAGTAGGGCCTACATAGCTCACATCAGAAAGGGTTGCACACTTTCCCGATGTTGGGTCATGATAGGGGTTTCAATATTAACTACACCCTAGGGAGTGGATGCATTCCTGGTGTTTCAATACTGTTAATGAATGCTATGAAATATGGTTATAGTTATAGAGAAATAATGCTGATAAGTTTGCTTATACTGCTTGTGTTGTCAACCTAAACAGATGCAATTTGGTGTTGCACACTAAAGAAGCAAAAGTAAAAGGTTGTTGTGAGGGGTTTTGGTTTAAGGGTTGATGTGTATAAGAGGATGTTATGGAGGTTGTATGGATTTCAATGAAGGATTGTGACGGTGTTGATGAAAGGGATGTTATATGCCCAAGACTCCATAGTAGAGCTCTACCTAGAAATGGTCATCGTGAAGTTTCCTTCCAAATTAGCGTGAAGGTGTACTGGTTGGATATAATTATTTGATGTTGTGGAGCATCCTGCATGCTGTCCTAACATCCAAGTCCACAGGTGATCCCAAGTACTGCAAAGCAAAGTGGGACCCTGTGGACCAGAGAGGAAACTCACAATATAGATAAGTATTTGGTTATCTTCCAGCTTCTTTCTTATAAACATACATGTGTATATGATTTGGTTATGATTTTCTAAAATTTTGTTTAGAGATCAAACCTATGAGAATAAATGAACATGTGAATTAATTAAATGTTTGCGCGTAGATATTACTAGGAGCAAAGACTATGAAGGCATCTTAGGGATGCATGAGGACACATGATCGTCCTAAAGAGCTCAACATCAGTAGTAATGAAGAGGGTGTCGGTAGGACTATGTGGGTCCTAACAACCAAGAGTTGTAGATGGACCATGTGGAGGAACTCCATGGTTGAGAGGTCTAGAATAGACCATAGACACTAAGTGTCATGGCCAAGAAGGGTTGGTCAAGCATTCACGATGAAGTGAAAGAGGCTAGGAGCATGAAAACCACAATGGTGGTGTGGGTTCTAAAATGGAACAACACGAAGAGGAGAAAACTCTTACTTCTCTCTCTTTCCTTCTTTATTGATGCATTTATAAAAACAAAAACAAAAACAAAATTGTTGTTGAATGCATGTATGGATGAAAGTAGAATGTGTTTAATTGCTTGAAATAAATTGTGAATGCTGAAGTAGTTAATTCCTGTCAAAGAATGAACATGAATGAGTTGATGTGCCTGTTGAGAAAGCATGAAAAATATGAAAGCCTCATGGATAAAAAATTGGAATACCCATGTAAATTGGGCAATCAATTGACTGATTTTAATATTTATATTATGCTTGGCCTAACAGAATTACAATGATGCATTTCATAGTTGAGAAAAGTGAAAGCCAGTTGTGCACATTGACCATGGCAGTAGACCAAAGGCTATTGGACTTGGATGGAAGTCTCCTTCAAACAATTTCCAAGACCCAAGAGAATCTTGGAGAGATTCTTAAGATACAGAAAAGGCAGAATGAGACGAACCACAACGTTTTGCAGGACCCTATTTGTCTACAAAGGGAGGTAAAAATCATGTTGGGAGCAATCCAAAAGAGAAACGAAAGTGGATCGATGATGATGCAGCTGTCCAATCGATCCATTAAGAAAATTTATAGACATGAAGGCCCAAAGGAAATTGAGTAGGCAAAGATGAAGAAGCCAGTGAAATGTTGGAAATGTGGAGGACATCATTGCGTCCGAGACTGCCCAACAAGGGAACATCAAGAGGGTAGCATCCATAAAGTTACCAAACTTGTGGATGAGTTGAAGGATCAAAACCAACAGGAGAAGCTTGGGGAAGCCAAGGACTTGATCTTGAAGCTTCAAAGTGAATGATAGAATGTAGGGAAGATATGAAAAAAAAAATTCGACATATAAATTGTATATGCATTCCTAAGTATTGGACCACTAAGGACGGTGTTATTCTAAGGGGGAGGGAATTGTAACACCCTAGTTTTGACCCCGTGTTCATTTAATAAAATGATGTAAATAATAATGGTGTGAAGCAAGGAAAAAGACGCACCATTGATTCAGTGTTATGCTTCAGCAATTAAGGTTGGGCTGGTGATATTTTATGCCAGTTGAACATTAAAAGTTGGGCAGTATGTTAAAATTGCAATATTAAATAAAAACCTACAGCCAACTATGTGAACACAACTAAATGAGATGGGGGAATGATTTTCCTAATGATAAAGGAGTGGGGGATTGGAACAGTGGGGCATAATTTCGAAATAGGCAGAGCACCATTTTTGGAAAAAATGTTTTTTTAAATTTTCTTGAGCAAGAAAACACAAAAATGTTTGCCTTTCCCTCACGCATGGACGTTTCATCTTCCCCTCACGATTTTGACTGGGGCAACATTTTTGGGATCCCAATATTCATTCATGAAAAAGGAAAAACCTCTTTGTGTCTGAACCCTCGACGATTCTCTCCAGTTCTACGAATCTGTTTTCTTTCATGATTTTGGTTTTTCTATTCGACATTGTTCTCTTTCACATTTTTCTCCAGTTTGCCAGTCGTTTTCCTGAATAGGAATTCCCTGAATCCAATTTAGTGTTTTTGATTGATTTTACCAGCAACGTTTTCATTTTGGTATTTTGCAGTAGTTGGTATGGCACCGACAATGCTCAAAAAATCATAAATTATTGTGTGGATGTGTAATCCTTGTCCTTTGTCACGTTTTGTTGATCCCAGACTGAGATCGTTGTGTGTGCATCCTCGTGTGGCATATGAACTAATAAACCCAATTAGAAGGATTTCTTGGCTGATAGCCTGATAAACCCATCTGTTAGCTTGGTTGTGTCTCATGTTTTTTGGCTAAAGTGTAACCCACTTCCTGTGTGAGTCTGGTAAACCCAACTTTGTTGGCTTGGCTGAGTCTTAATGTAGCCTTGGCTATGGGGAAAATCTGATAGTGCTCCTTATTCCTTGGGGGAATCATGCCCAACTTGGGGGTGGCACTGTTGCTAAGATATTAAAGAGCACATTGGCCTATGGTTGGGAGGAACATTGCAGTGACATAGCTGGTTGCAGGACAAGCTTCTTTCAAAGATAAGTAATCCCTTATATTTTATTTCTGCGACTTTATATTGTTATGAAATTATATGAACATGTTAAATTCTTTAATATAATGTATTGGATTAATGTATTTGCTTCCACTGTATACTACATTGTGCATCTGTTTATACTTATGAATGTTTTATTTCAAGGAAATGTTTTTATATATTATGTTCATGGGGCTTAGACTGCCCGGGTTGATAGTGCTACATGTGTCCTCTCCACCGAGTAGAGGAGTGGAGACGTGACACATATATTTTGTGATTTGCATACTACCATTGAGCAGGGCTGCAATGAATCTGTAATACCACCGAATGAATCGATATATTTCATCATCATCATCATGTGTCCAAAATCATGTCTATATGGGAATCCTTCCAGGTGCAGTGGGTTTTATCTTTTGAACCATTGCATTCATTGAAGCGATGAGCATCAATTTGGCAGTATGATCGTGGATATGCAGAGCTTCAAGTATGTAACCTATTAATCAGATAATCTGAAGGAAAGTAAAAATATTGCATTGGTGTAGTCACAGGTGCAAATGATTATTGCATGGTTTTCCTCTTACACATTCAATTTCTACATATACATTCTTTAAATGTCACATTCTAATACGACCCTTGTTTTCATGGAAACAGGTACGGGTATGTGATTTTTTTACGGAGTTCTACAAGAAAACCAAGCAGTATGTTCAACATGTGCGTGTAGCGCGATGGAAGAATGAGCAGTACAAAAAATACAGGGACAACTTTCCCATTGGGA
Source organism: Pseudotsuga menziesii (assembly GCA_001517045.1). Lineage (NCBI taxonomy): Eukaryota > Viridiplantae > Streptophyta > Pinopsida > Pinales > Pinaceae > Pseudotsuga > Pseudotsuga menziesii. Next base: position 17,513 of record LPNX010756537.1, on the reverse strand, counting down.
CCATATTGTCAATTGTGGATTTTGCAAAAAACTACAGCCTTCAGTCACAAAATGAAATTTAGAGTCAATACTACCATTCTAACCAAGTCAACATCATGGTACATATTACGTATAAGCATGGCCCTGAGAGCAGCATTAACAACAGGATAATACAGAAGGAGATAAACTTTTACATAAGTGATGACAAATGCCGTGATCTGCATTATGTGCAACATGTTTTCAAATTTTCTATGATCAACTAAAGGAGGGAGATATACAGATGGATCAGCATTGGATATGGTCAGATGGTTGTGCGGGCCAGTTCAAAAATTCCCGAGTCTTCTAATGGATGAGTATGTTGCATAAGACTTACAATGTGTCTCATATATGGAACTACTTTGAAACCGGGCACGGCAAAGGTTATCATGACGAGGCCGATGTAGTGCATCAAGACCGCACTACAAAGGGAGAAGATGAGGTTTACCAAAATCCCCCATATCAATGATGCAAAATCCATAGTTCAATGGCGCTCTGCAACAATATCAGACCGAACTAAAGTGCAACATACATCAATATGGGTAGGAAGGGAAGTTGGTAATTTTTGGCAAGTTGTTGACATAGACCGATCCCATTCCTATAGTTTCGGCATAGTACAAGGAAAAATGGATTTCATTCGGTTCAAAGCTTGAACAACCCCCTATTTGAAATATGGACACAGAAACTTGCTTTCTTTTGTAGCCCTTATAATAGTGGTGAATGTGATGAATCTGAATGCATGGATTAGGATGATGATTGGGATCATGTGTCACTTGCAGTAGACCCATGTGTAGTTTTTGAAACAACCCACTTAGAGGAGGGTCAATCAAATATTTTGACGGACTATAACCATATCTCAAATCTTGTACAACCACGACACATATATGTAGTTGTTGCCTCAAAATACAATGAATGGGGCATAGATTATTGGTTGGAACAATGCATTCAAGGTAAGAAAATGTTGAATGGATCATTGATTGATGATGAAGGTAATAAATTTCCTATTGGATTTATGGTGGTTGAGGGTGAATATCTTACACTAGATGGGAAATCAATAAGAACTAGTGGGCATGTATTTGTGGATTACAGACCAGGTTTTGTGGCCTATCACTTCACAAACTTTATTGTTGGAACAAACATCCATTTACAGACAATGTCAAACAAGAACTCAACCAAGGTATGTTACTTCTTGCCTCATTCATATCACAATAGATTGATGGAGACAATTAGCAATAGAGAGGAACCAGATGTCTATATTGAATGATATTGGGTAATTGCGCTTACACTCCTCTTACACTACCACACTATCCTAATGTTTGACCACTCCTACCCTAAAATTTCGATAGCTTCTATGAGATTACTATTCAAATCAGTTAACCAATCCTCCTTTAACTTTCACAATGTAGTTCAAATGCACAATGAGGCATGGGTAGGGTTGGTGCACCGTTGCTAAGGTTGCATGGAACCCACTGGGGTGAAACCCTAGTTTGCATAATCTATCCTGGAGGCATGCTAGGGCTGTGCAGAGTCAGGGGGAGACCACCCTGGCAATAATCCCATTCCACGATCCCAACATAACCGACGGTTCATCAATCGGAGCCTCGGTTAACGTTCTATGGTGAGTTGTAGTAGGCCTGCAAAATCCATTCACGGACGCCTAGGCCAATTCAAGGTCGGGGTCCAAAAATGAAACCGGGCAGTGATTTTTGAATTCTTTGGCTCCTACAGGTGTGTTTGGGCATGGAATCCATGGGAATCCCACCCCCGGCCACCCAACACAGGGTTTTGTAGGGACGGTGCACCATTGCCAGGGTTGCATGGACCCCACTGGCGTGAAACCCTAGTTTGCAAAATCTTGCAAGGAGGCATGCCCAGGTCATGTAGAGTCAAGGGGGAGGCCACCCTGGCCATAATATCATGTCATGATCCTAATGGAACCAACGATTCATTGATCAGAGTACCGGTTAACGTTCTATGGTGAGTTGCAATAGCTTTGCAAAAGTCGTTCAAGGACGCTTGGGCCAATTCAAGGGTGGGGTCCAAAAATCAATTAAAGCGACAATTTATGAATCCATAAGCTCCTAAAGGTGTGTTTAGGCATGTATTACATGGGAAATCCACTCCCAATCGCCCGACACAGGTTTTTGCAGGGCCGATGCACTGTTTCCAGGGTTGCATGGACCTCACTAGGGTGAAACCCTAGTTTTCAAAATATGTCCTGGATGCATCATCAAGCCATGAAAATTTAATGGGAAGGCCATCTCAGCCATAATCCTATTCCACAATCCCAACGGAATTGACGGTTTGACAATCGGATCCCTGGTCAATGTTCTATGGCAAGTTGCACTAGGCCTGTAAAAGTTGTTAAGGGACGGGTGGGCCAATTCAAGGTTGAGGTCCAAAAACCAAACCGAGTGACGATTTATGAATATATCATCTCCTGCAGGTGTGATTGGTAATGGATGCCATGGGAAGGCCATCTCCATCCGCCCAACACATGTTTTTTGCAGGGTCGATGCACCATTTCCAGGGTTGCATGGAGCCCACTGGGGAAGAACCCTAGTTTGCAAAAATATGGATTGGAGTCATGCACGTGATGTGTGGATTCAGGGAGAGGTGACCATGGTCATAATACTGTGTCACGATCCCAATGGAACTGACGGTTTGTCGATCGGAGTCCCGATCTATGTTCTATGGCGAGTTGCAGTAACCCTGCAAAAGTCGTTCAGGGATGCTTGGGCCAATTCAAGGTCAGGGTCCAAAAACCAAACCGAGCGGGGATTTTCGATTTCATCGTCTCCTGCAGGTGTGTTTGGGAATGGATGCTATGGGAAGGCCACCCCTAACCACCCAACATGTTTAAATAATGTAACTTTGGAATATATTCCAGTTGTATTGCATTCCTCCTATTGGAGATGAGTTTGGTCTTGTTAGATTCATTGAAGGATGCAATGTAAACCTCCGAATGTAAGTTGGGTCATTAGTACCCAAGTGTCAATATAATAAATGCTATTTTTAATTTCCAGTTGGACATGTACACCTAGACACCTAGTGAAGTCAGCCCCACCAAGTTAGATTTCAAGTCAACAGAAGAATATAAATAGGAGGGTGCTCCTCTTCATTTGTACTCACTCACTCAAGATGGTTTTAGCAAGAGAGAGAATTAGTAGCACACCAAGAAGGAGGAAGTTGTTTTTGTCTGGGTTTTACACTGCACTAGTTGAGTTCTATATTGAGGAATTTTTGTGGGGTTTTCTCCCTTGTGTTTTCCTCGAGGAAAATCTCTGTGTCCTTGTGTTCTTATGTTTTTGTGCATGTTGTTATTTCAGCGATATTCTAGTGGAAAATTGTTTAAGATATCATCTAAGCAATTATAAATAATTTAACATGGTTTCAGAGCCACCCTGAAAGGAGACACTACACATCTAGGGTTTGTTGTTTTTAATAGATCCTTGGATAGTTCAACCAAAAAAGAGGGCTCATCCAACTCACCTCTGAAGGGCGCATCTTTCTGTGGTGACAGAATTGAATTCCAAGAATTTTCAATTTTGGACCTATTACTGATGCCGAGACAAACTAGGGTTTCATTTTTCCCAGGGTTTCATCATCAATCTTAGAAAAAGGAAGATATAGTCTACCTTGCCTGAGGAGAGTGCATCTTTTCCACCTCTCAACCCTATTAGGGTTTCCAGTTGAGAAATTAGGGTTTCTACATCAAACCCTAGGGCTTATAGAAGGAGGTGAGCCATAAACTATTTTCTTCAAGTAAGTAATATTCCTCCTTGTTCCATTTGAAGTTCTCATTTTGTTGAAGATGACTAAGAACACCAAGCTAGATGAAAATATTAAAGTAGTTGAAAACTTCAGAGCATGGAAGTATAGGATCATGCTCATCCTACAAGAGAATGATCTAGACAAATTTGTCAAGGAGGAAGTGAAAGAACCAAAAGAGAAGGAAGCTAAGTCCAAGCATAAGAAGGATATGATCATAGCCAAAGGGATCATAGCTGACTCCATCAAGGATAACTTAATTCCTCAAGTATCATCAAGAGAAACTCCAAAAGAAATGTTTGATTCCCTCTCCAGTTTATTTGAAGGGAGAAATATCAATAGGAAGGTGACTCTAAGGAATCACATCAAAAGTGTGACGACTCAAAATTCAGAGACTATGCAATCTTACTTCTCAATAGTGGCTCAAATTAAAGATCAACTAGAAGCCATTGGCGATACAGTAGAAGAAGCAAAAATTGTGATGACCACTCTAAATGGTCTCCCAAGAGATTGGGAATATTTTATTCGAGGAATCTGCTCAAGAAGAAAGCTAACCAAATTTAGAAAGCTCTAGGAATAATTTCTTCAAGAAGAAGAAATAATCTTAAACAGAGAAGTGAAGCTAAATGAAAATGAATATCAAGCCTTGACAGCCGATGCCAAAGGAAAACACAAAAGAAAGAGTTATGATCATCCTTTCAAGACTCAAGGGTTCAAAAGACCCAAGAAAGACTTCTCAAATTATGAGTGCTTCACTTGTAATAAGATGGGACACATTGCCATCAACTGTCCCATGAAAGCATAAAGAGTCAAAAAGATGAGAAGGTTCAAAGCTCATGCTATTGGAGATTGTGATCAAGAAATCGAAGAAGAAGCAAAGAAAGATGAAGACTCCAGTGAAGAATATGTACTGAGTTCTTTCCTAAAAGGATCCATCTCACCAGGAAATGACACTTGGTTAATATATAGTGGTGCATCCAAACACATGACAGGTTACAAGGACTCACTATCATGCCTTGTACAAAAAGATTCACCACACAGAGTAATGCTTGGAGATTACTCTCAGTATCCCATTAAAGGAATGGGAGAAGCATTCTATAAGTTGGATTTTCAAAAATCCATGAAGATGAAGGATGTCCTATATGTCCCTGGACTAAAGAATAACCTCTTGCCTATTTAAGCCTTGGACAAGAGAGGATTCAGAGTTGCATTCATAGATGGAAAAGTTCCCATGTGGTCAAAAGGAAAGACCATAAATGATCCAATAGAAATTGGAATTGAAGAAGGAGGAATCTATAAACTGAAGGGACATGCAAATTCATCTTTAGAAACAAGTACAATAAATCCATGTGAGCTTTGGCACATAATACTTTCTCGTGTTCATTATAGAGCTCTTCTAATAGTGAGCAAGGTTGTGACTGGTCTACCAGAAATTCAGATAGAAAATAAAGGTGTATGCAAAGGATGTGAAAAAGGAAAGAATACTAAAAATCCCTATCCAAAGAGTGACAACAAAGAAAAGGGGATCTTAGACATTATCCATTCAGATATATGCAGGCCAATGCAAACAACTTCATTAATCGGGTATGTTTACTATGCTTCTTTTATTGATGACTACTCCCAGAAGACTTGGATATATTTTTTTGAAAAAGAAGGGTGAAGTGTTTGAAAGGTTTAAAGTGTTTAAGGCCTTAATATAAAACCTATTTGAAAGGAAAATAAACATTTTAAGATCATATAATGGAGGATAGTTCACATCAAATGAATTCAATGATTTCTGCAAGGAAGCTAGGATTAAGAGGGAGCTCACCATTCCCTACAATCCTCAACAAAATGGTGTGGCAGAGAGAAAGAATAGATATATCATGGAAGTAGTAAAAGCCATGATACATGATCAAGATCTACCAATGTATCTGTGCGCAGAAGCAGCTAGAATAAAATTATATGTAGAGAACAGAATCTCCCACAGTGCCCTTGGGAACAAGACTCCAGAATAAATGTTCTCCGGAGAAAATCCTGAGGTAAGTCACCTAAAGATATTTGGTTTCCTTGTGTATATTCATATTCCCAAGGAGAAAAGAACAAAGATAGAACCTTCAAGAAAGAAGGGATTGTTTGTGGGATATAGTGAACAGTCAAAAGCCTATCGGATCTATATCCCAGGATACCAACAAATTGAGCTTAGAAGAGATGTAACATTTGACGAAGACTCAGCTTTTATAAAGTCGAATAAAGATAGAGAAGATGAAGAGGAACACGAAACTATCAAATCTACAGAGAATCCTAAACCAGTTGGGAAGGAAGAAGAAAGTTAGATACCTAAGGATCATGACATGAATGAACCTCAGTTGCCTGGAGAAGTTCCCAATGAAATAATTTCTCGAAAGAGAAAGCCTTCTTGGGATCATGATGTAATTGAAGAAGCAAAAAGAATTGGTGTTTGAGAAGGAACCACTAGAGAACGAAAGAATCCAAAGTCATATCTGAGTTATATGGCCTTGATGAGTGATCTAGTTGATAAAGAACCAACTTGTTTTGAATATGCAACAAAATAGAAATAATAGGTCGATGCAATGGTCAAGGAATACCAATCCATAATAAAGAATGATGTGTGGGAAATAGTCCCAAGACCAAAAGACAAATCAGTGGTATCCTCAAAATGGATCTTCAAAACAAAGCATTCCGCAGATGGTAGTATAGAAAAATACAAGGCAATATTCGTAGCAAGAGGGCTCTCCCAAAAGGAAGGAATTGACTATGAAGAGACCTTTGCTCCATTATCTAGGTACACTTCAATCAGAACTGTCCTTGCTTTGGCATCGAAAAATAAATGGAAGTTACATCAAATGGATGTGAAGGCAACTTTTCTAAATGGCCTGATAGAAGAAGAAGTGTATATCGAACAACCGCAAGGTTTCGAGACCGATGATCGAGAATCTTATGTATGTAGACTCAAGAAAACATTGCATGGGCTAAAACAAGCACCCAATGCATGGTACGGAAGAATAGATGGATTCCTAATGAGTTTAGGTTTTATCAAGAGTAAGGCAGATTCCAACCTTTACTATAAGATTTAGAATGATGGGCTTATGATTTTACTTTGATATGTGGATGACTTATTCCTAACATGAGAAGATAAACTCATCATTGAATGAAAGAAGAAGTTGGTTGCAGAATTTGAGATGAAATACCTTGGAATGATGCACTACTTTCTAGGTCTTGAAGTTTGGAAATCCCCAGATGAGATTTTCCTAAGCCAAGGGAAATATACAGTGGAAATTTTGAAGAGGTTTGGAACGATAGATTGTAAGGATATGACCACTCCGATGACTACAAAACTGAAGTTACTAAATGGTGATACATAGGAAGTTATAGATGCTACTCCATACAGACAGATTATTGGTTCACTGATGTACTTAACCAATACAAGACCTGATATTTGTTTTGCTGTAAACAAAATAAGTTAGTACATGGTGAATCCCAAGCATATTCACCTGATAGGAGAAAAACATGTGATGAGGTATCTAAAAGGAACTTTAGATTATGGACTTAGATATACCTCAAATAGTGAGATTAGTTTACATGGGTTCATAGACTCAGATTGGGCAGGAAGTGCTAAAGACAAAAAGAGTACTTTGGGTGGCTATTTTAGTTTGGGATCAGGAATGATCTCTTAGTTCAGTAGAAAGCAGACCAATATTTCACTTACCAGAGTAGAAGAATAATACATTGCTACTTGTTCAGCATGTAGTGAAGCATTATGGCTTTGAAAGATGTTGGCAGGTTTATTTGATGAAGATATAGATGTTGCTGATATCCTTTGTGACAATCAGAGTTGTATCAAGCTAATAGAAAATCCAGTGTTTCATGATAAGTCAAAACATATTGAAGTAAGATATCACTTCATTCGAGACATGGTTCAGAAAGGGACTATCAAGCTCAAGTATGTTCCTACAGAGGAACAAGTGGGAGATGTGTTGACTAAGCATTTGCCTCGTGTAAAGTTTGAATACTTTTGAGACAAGCTTGGTGTAGTCCAAAAGGACCTCTCTCGAAAGTGGGAGTGACAATAGATGGAAGAAGGATGAAGTGATGAGTAGCTCAGTCTAGAGTAGGGTAAGTCTGACTAGGAATGTTTAGCCCGGCCTGGGTTAGTCAGACAAGGCCTATTGATCCTATGGGGATTAATATGTCTAGATAGATCAGTTTAACCCAAGTGGGTTTGTAATCTAGGACAAGGCTTGTTGGTCCCCAGGATGATCCATTTGTCTAACTAGGATTGTTGGCTCGAAAGAGTTAGTAAGTTAGAAAAAATGCCCGAGTGGATCTACCAGAGAACTCATCATGATGCTTCTCTGAGATAGTTAGAGGGCAGGATGGTTGTTATAGTATTGTTATACTGTTGATTGATGAGATGTTTTCCTTCAGTATTTTATACTAATGAGATGTTAGTTTAGTATGGTTATACTGATGATTGTTGAGATTAAAGTTCAGTATTGTTATACTGATGACTAATGAGATGTTAGTTCAGTATTGTTATATTGATGACTATTGATATGTTAGATCAGTATTATTATACTGATGTATGCTAATTGGTATGCTGATTGTTGAGTACTATTTTACTGATTGAGATATATGTTTCAGTATTGTTTATACTGATGCTTGATGACATGTGTATAGTGTAGTCACATTGTTGATTGCTGAGATGATTGTTGAGATAGTTACAATTGATTGTTGAGATACTTGATTAATGATTGATTGATGATAATAAGTTTTAGTACTTCTATACTTATGATGATGTTTGTGATGTTCCAACATCTCTATGCTGGTAATGCATATAATGATCTAGCATTACAGATTATTTGTTCCATAGCAGTAATATGCTAATGATATTGTTGATTGTTTTAGTAATTACACATTATTGATGCAGGTATGATGCTTCAGTATTTCTACACTGAAGAGATAGGTGATGATGTTTCAGTATTCATATACTAAAGTTATAGATGATGGTGATTCAATATTCCTATACTGGAGATACAGTTGACCTACTAAAGATGCAGATGATAAAGGTTTAGTATTCACATACTGAACATGCAGATGGATCAATATTCACATACTGAAAAAGTAGATGATGATGGTTCAGTATTTACCTACTGAAGGTGCAGATGATAAAGGTTCAGTATTCACATACTGAAGATGCAAATGATGGCGGTTCAGTATCTACATATTGAAGATGCAGATGATGACGGTTCGGTGTTCACATACTGACAATACGAATTATGATAGTTCAGATGATGATAAAACAAATGATGGTTCAATGTTCACACACTAATGATGGGCAGTGGATAATTCAGAAGTTGAATGCAAGAGATGTTCCAGAAGATGACTAGAAGAAGATTGAAGAAAGACGATTACAGAAGAAGATTCAACCGAGATCGATGATGAAGATGTATGATGTTGTACCAAAACTTCCTTTGACATATAGAGTCTCACTAGTCAGTTGTACAGTTGTAATAGAAGCAGTTTCTACTACAGTTGAATACATTCCTAGTTAAGAGGGAGTGTTAAAATAATGTAACTTCAGAAGATATTCCAATTGTATTGTATTCCTCCTATTGGAGATGAGTTTGGTCTTGTTAGAGTCATTGAAGGATGCAATGTAAACCTATGAATGTAAGTCAAGTCATTAGTACCCAAGTGTCAATATAATAAATTCTATTTGTAATTTCCAGTTGGACATGTAGGCTCGAATAGCTAGTGAAGTCGGCCCTACCAAGTTAGAGGTCAAGTCAACAGAAGAATATAAATAGGAGGGCGCTCCTCTTCATTTGTACTCACTCACTCAAGCTAGTTTTAGCAAGAGAAATAAGTAGAAGCACACCAAGAAGGAGGAATTTGTTATTGTTTTGGTTTTACACTGCACTAGTTGAGTTCTATACTAAGGAATTTTTGCGGGGTTTTCTCCCTTGTGGTTTCCCCAAGGAAAATATTTGTGTTCTTGTGTTCTTGTGTTTTTGTGCATGTTGTTCTTTCAGTGATATTCTTGTGGAAAATTGTTTTAAGATATTATCTAAGAAATTATCAATAATTTAACACGACACAGGGTTTTGCAGGGCCGGTGCACCGTTTCTAGGGTTGCATGGACCCCATTTTCATGCGACTTTCAACTCAACATAACTCGGCAACCAGAGGTCGGATCGATGAACCTTTCAATCCATTGGTCTACTTGCATTCCATTACCTCTAGGGGGGCCTATACACCACGTTTTCATGGCCCAATGACCTCATTATGCATCGGTTTCGGAAAATGGGGTTTCGCTCAGTTTCCTTTATTGCAACTCTCGCATTGGTGGGTCACCTCTGCAAAACCCTCCATAGTACCAGTCTTGGTAATGTTTCCATATCTACATTTCCCATACACACTTTCCAGAGCCAACGACATGCAATATTGTTGCCCTGTTTGTTTTTTCTCTCCCATACCGAGAGTCACCAATTGTCCTTGAATGAAATTTTCATGCGACTTTCAACTCGACATAACTAGGAAACAGGAGGTCGGATCGACGAACCGTCGAATCCGTTGGTCTCCTGAAATGCAATTAACTCTATGGATCCCTCTCCACTGTGTTTTCATGTCCCAATGAATTAATTGTGCAACGGTTTCTTAAACTAGTGTTTTGCTTAGTTTCCTTCAATGAAACTCTACGAAACCCTCCAACATGCCAGTATTGGTAGTGTTCCCATATCGACATTTCCCATACACACTTAAAGGAGCCAATGTCATGCAATATTTCTACTCTGTTTGGTTTTTCTCTCCCATGCCGAGAGTCACCAAGTGTCCTTAGACGACATTTTCATGCAAATTTCAACTCGACATAACTTGGTAACCAGAGGTCGAATCGACAAACTTTCGACTCTATTGGTCTCATGGAATGCCATTACCTAGAAACCAATAGACCATATACCTAGAAGCTATGTACCTACACTAAAAAAAGAAAGTAGAGTTCATGAATTACAAGTAGAAACACATAATTGTATGAATTATAAGTAAAAACTCATACATGAATTACAAGTATATAGACAATTAGGGTTTCATGGATTGAAACAAATATCCATACATAGAGATGATGTGTTATTTTAGTCTCTCTTATGTAGAACCACTTAGACCATATACCTAATCTACAAGAGAAAATAGAAAAAAAAACTAGGGTTTCACAAACTACAAACAATAAACCTAAACCTAGGGTTTATAAATTTACACATATAACTACAAACTAGGGTTTTATGAAGTATAAATTCACATACATAGAGATCATCTACTATTTTAGTCTCACTTATGTAGAAATACTTAAACCATATACCTAATCTACATGCACAAATAGAAAAAAACTAGGGTTTCATGAACTACAAACCACAAACCTAAAAAATAAGGATTACAAATTTACACATACATATACAAACTAGGACCATATACTTATGTAAATAAATTTAGACCATATACCTAATCTATAAGAACAAATTTCAAGAAATCTAGGGTTTCTTGAACTACAAACCACAAACTTAAAATCTAGGGTTCACAAATTTAGACATAGAACTACAAACTAGGGTTTATGATCTCATCGGGTTTATATCATTATATTTGTTAGTCTCACTCAACTAGAAACTAGTAGACCATATACCTAGAATATATGTACCTGCACAACAAGATATCTAGGGTTTCACGAACTACGAACCACAAATCTAAAAACTATGGTTCGCACATTTTAGACATGGAACTAAAAACCAAGGTTTATGAACTCATTAGGTTTAGATAATTAGATTTGTTAGTGTCACTCAACTAGAAACCAATATACCATATACCTAGAATATATGTGCATTCACTTCAACAAAGAAACTAAGGCTTTATGAATTACAAGTATAAACAAATAATAGTATGAAATAGAAGTAGAGACACATTGATGGATTACAAGTATCAAGCCAACCAGGGTTTCATGAATTGAAAGAAATTCAAATACACTTAGACCATATACCTAATATACAAGAACAAATAGCCAAAAATATAGTGTTTAGTGGGCTACAAACCACAAACCTAAAAAATAGTGTTTACACATTTACACATACAACTACAAACTAGAGTTTTATGAACTCATTAGGTTTAGATAATTAGATTTGTTGGTCTCACTTAACTAGAAACCAATAGACCATATACCTAGAATATATGTAGCTATAATAGACCATATACCTAGAATAGAACATATACATAGAATATATGCTTGCAGGCCAATAACCATAATGAAAGTGAAGGTTATCGATGCACCCTCAAGGATAAGGAGATCACACCTTCTCTCTTTGTTATGTATGAATATTTCTTGTGAAAGAGGGGGATCAAAAACTATAGGATGATTCGATGTTTTATTTAATGGCTGGTTGGGTGATTGCGAATAACATTGAATCTAATTTTTCTTTCAATTACACATGTGGTTGAAGCATGTTACTGGTGTTGATGGGATTTTATCATCATATCGTACAAAGTAAACCGGTTTTGCAATCGACATACATTGACATAGACCCCAATAAATCCACTTTTCATGAAGATGGGAATGCCAAACTAAGAATGGTTTCAAGCCAAGTCAAAATGGTTTCCTCTTTAGGGTCAACTTTTCCCCATTGATTAACATCAACTTGTGCAATTTGTGCATGATAAACTGTAAAGAGTATTTCATTTGATTAGTCTATAAAGAATATGTGACATATGACTACAATCCTAGGAATGCTCATATACAAAGAAAAAGTTACTTTATAAGAGGACACAAGAGATGGTTAGGTAGGGTTGGTGTCAGGGTTTCTCTCCTAGGTTTAGGGTTTCCTCATTGATTCTAAACCCTACGTTATGAATGATAACCCCAAAACACTGCTTGGTTTAGGGTTTCCTCATTGATTATAAAGCCTAGGTTCTACATGCAAACCTTTAAAATTCAGTTAGGGTTGGGTTTTCCTCGTTGATTCTAAACCCTAGGTTATGCATGCTAACCCTTAAAATTTAGTCAGCCTATGCAAAATAAACAAGTACAAGAGATCGTTAAAATTGCAAGTGCTCAACAATAGCATAACAAATATGTATGTATTCAATGAGAGTAAGCAATGTCAACTTCATCTTCAAATGATATGAATTGGCAAATTTATCAAAATCTATGTTTTCCTAGTA
>LPNX010756528.1:558474-588471 GCA_001517045.1 Pseudotsuga menziesii | reverse complement strand
CCAATTTTGGTCAGAAGGGGTCTATCTCCCCTAGGGAAATTTTAATTTTCCTAAGTCAAAAATTCATATTATTTGATTTTGAAGGAAAAAATCAAATAATGCCATGGTAAATTTGTTTGGGGGTTGTTAAGCCTAGGAAAATTTATTTCATAATTTTTCCACCCCCCCATGGCCAAGATTTAATTTTTTCAAGTATTTTTTAATTTTTTCCTAAGTCAAATTGGGAAAAATTTAAAAAAAAAAAAAAATTAGACTAAAAAATTAAATCTCAGGTGAATTGAAAGTTTAGCCTAAGTTAAAGGTTGAATAAAATTTTTGGACCAAAGGCTATGGTCAAAGCCAAATTAAGAGGAATCTCCACCAAAGATAGAGGAGGCGCTAGCCTTGGAGTCAAAGACAAGTTTAAACCCTCACCAAATATGGGGGCGCTACATGATAAAAAGGCTCACTAAGGTGGGCGCCAACATCTAGAAGAGGGCGCTAGCAACAAAAGGAAGGCGTCACTCATTTTGGGAGCCATTCTAAACTTGGAGGCGTCACCATCTAGTAGGGCGCTANGCTCACTAAGGTGGGCGCCAACATCTAGAAGAGGGCGCTAGCAACAAAAGGAAGGCGTCACTCATTTTGGGAGCCATTCTAAACTTGGAGGCGTCACCATCTAGTAGGGCGCTGTCATTTAAATGGAGGGCGTCACCATTTTAGAGGGGGCGCATGCACTAGAAGGGCGCCACCACTTGTTTAGAGGAGCGCTACCTTGATTTAGAAGGGCGCTATCTTGGTGGAGGGGCGCTATTTTGGAGGGTCAAAGCTACATTTGGAGGGGGCGCCTCCTTGGGCCCACGTTTTTAAACCTTAGCTCATCCAAGCCATTGATTAAAAGGGGATCTTGGTCAAATACCTAGATCTGAGGGTGTATATTGCTTTGGCATGGATCAAAAATCTCAGCCATTGATCAAGAATTAATCCAAGGGTGGAGATTGATTGAGAGGAATAAAAGCCAAAAACCTAGATCTAGTGGTGGAGATTTAACCTAGATCTAGGTCTAATCTCAGCCATTGATCTTCAAGGGGTTGGGGGTCTCCCTCAACTATAAAATGAGGGTCTCACTCCCTCATTTGGGACGCTCTCTCATGCTATTGTTATGCTGCCGGATTATTTCTCCACTATTTTCTCAAGCTCTCTCTCTCTTGCTATTGTAATCTTTTTGCCCTAGTTGGGCCACTTAATCTAAGGAATCTTTGGAGGGACATTGTGCTACATTTTTCCATCTTTCATGTTGTAAGGTAACTTGTATATATTTTTAGCTTTGCATCTTTTGTATTTGTCTAGTTAGCTCTCCACAAAGTATTTTGTGGAGAGATTAGAGAGTAGAAGTATTTTTGCTCTCTTTTGTGAACTGTTTAACGTTTTTTCTTCAAAGTATTTTGCAGGGATCGTTGAACATTCATCTCTAGGCTTACAATTTCTTGCAGAGTTAGATTTGTTGCAGGTTTTCCAAGCAAGGGCATCTCTCCAGGGGCTCATTTCTGTAAAATTTCAATTCGGCCATCTACTTTCAGCCTGTTTTAAATACGGTTTTATTCACTGTTTAGTGGATACAAACCTTGTTTTAGAGCCCTAACCTCATACATATTGATTTAACTTGTTATTTCTGCTGTTTTAGTATTATTTAGGTGGCTGAAAACTCAGTTTCCAGTCAGTCTGTGAGCTCTATGCAAAAATAGCTCTGTCTCGAATACTTGTGGTATCAATTGATCCGCATCTGCGGTGAATGAGGTCGGTCTGAATTGGTTTATCCAATCTCTCGAGCCGAACGCAAGTTCCTTCGGGATTAACTTATTGCATACCTCTTTGATAAATATTATTCAGTCTGCATAACAGTATAGTGTATTAGACTGTCTTAGTGATATTACTCATAGTATAAGTGGTAGTAATATTCACCTTGTGAGTTTCCAGCCCTCTAAACATCTCTGTTTTTCCAGAATTTCAATTCGGCCATATCTGTTTTTGTGTTCTGAAACTGGGTTTTATTCACTGTATAGTGAATATAACCCTTGTTTTAGGGCCCCCATATGTTATATATTGGTTAGAGGCTTTAAATTTACTGTTTTAGTATCATTTAGGTGGCTGAAAACTCAGTTTTCAGCCCCCTAAACTTCATATTTCTGTCATACTTTCGCTCAGATTTTTATGTAAAAAATTGTAAGTTTTGTACTAATATTGTAACAGCAGATTTTTTTAGTATTTCATGTGATTTGCAGCGAAGAATAGTTCGCTGGTTTTTGACAGGTAGTGCAGGTTTAAAGGAGAGTTGTTGTCCAAAAAGACACAGAAATTTCCTCAAGTTGCAACCTGCATAAGGGGTTCCATTCCCCAACTTTCTCTCTCAAGTCTTTTCTGTTATTGTAAACCCCCAAAGAGAGTCTCTTGGGGTATTCTTTAAAGTCTTGTAAAGCATTTGTAATCTGTAAGTAGATTAGAAAGTAAAGTAGATCAATAGTTCCATTTCCTTTCACCCACCTATCTTTGTGACAGACCACCATCTCTGTCACAAAGATTGAAGTGAGGTTAGTTGCTATTTACTTCAGTCTATTGTTTTATTCATTCACCCACCTATCTCTGTTACAGACCACCATCTCTGTAACAGAGATTGTTGTGAGGTTAGCTTAATCAGTTTTCTTTCCACCCACCTATCTTCGTGACAGACCACCATCTCTGTCACAGAGATTGCTGTGAGGTTAAGCATTGTTCTAGTTAGTTACAGTTCTTTCAAGTTCAGTTCCTTTTATTTACTGTTTTAAAAAAGAAGTAATCATACAACTCACCCATCCTGTGTATCCTCTATCCACTTGTCATCTCCCTTTAGGGAATTCAAGTTGGATATGAAAAGCAGGAGAAGTGAGGGCTTAGGTAATTAAAGAAACATTTTATTTTCCTGCTACAATCTTCAACACACATTACTTTCAGTGCAAGATCGAATACCAGCACCTCCCATAAGGGACATCGCTTGGTGATCTTGTTGATATCTTTAAAATTTACATTTTGCATCTTAATCACCCAAGATTTAAAATCAACCCATAAAATTGACCAACAAAGCTTCTCTATCTCCTGCTCCTCTACTCGGTTATCACCCTCCGGGGTACTCCGAGATACGACCAGGGGAGAAGGAAGTCGTAGTCTAATAGGCATCCATCTAGAGACTTTTGAATCGATTAAAAACAGTGACTCGAAAGCTGCAAGGGGTAGTAGACCGAGGGGGTCTCTAGGCGCATCGACGTCCTCCTTGTGAGCACCAGGCCATTGGGGATTAACCTGTGAGCTAGGGGTAGGCTTTGCTCCCACCTGTTGAGCGCAACAGCAATCTTTCTTCGGTTTGACTTCGGTTTGAGAAGAACTAGATCGGGGTAGTCACACCACCGGTTCTAAAACATAATCAAAGATTCCAACTCTAATAAAATTTATTAAAATTTACCAAGAGACATTGCAAAACGTCCTACAAACATTGGTCTTCTGTTTATCTCCGCCTTGCTGTTCAAGGTTTTACTACAAGCACTTTCATTTTATTTTACCGCAAGCACTCCAACACTGCACTTTCAGTTTCATTTACTTTCTGTTCTGTAATTGCTCATGTGGTGAATGCTTAACATTTGTTTAAAGTGCTTCAAGTAAATCAAACTTGAAGTTTTTCTTTCCTTTATTTACTGTGGGTTAATAATTTTCCATTTAAAGTTTTCTTCTGCTTTCTTTGGTTCATAACTTGTAAATCTTGTACATTGGTTAATGTTGGTGAATTTAGATCAATTGTATATTGCTTAACATCTTGATCCATTATTTATTTGCTCATTCATTTTGTTGTACAAAGCTGTAGTTTAATTTTAATTGAAGTCTCAAATTCATTTGTAAAATTATAAAGTTGCAAATCCACCTTTAGACTCCATTTGTAATAGGCACTGGTCTTATTTTATCTCAAGGTCTGCTTGTCATCAAAGGAATTCTGTGCAATTGCATGCTGCTTGTCATTCCTTAGATATTCTAAAGTCTTAGCCTTAACTCTTAATAAAAGATCCCTTTAATTAATCTGTAATTAATTAATAAAACTGGAACTTAGTCTTTCCGTAGGGACTACCCCCCTTGGCTCTGTTGGGATCTTGCCTAAACGGAGGAGTTGTGGACTGAGGTGACAGTGGTCCCCAGCTCTCACTTGCCCCCAAGGACACACATAGCAGGTTGTGACTTTCCTGCGTCTTAAAGTGTGAATTAGGCGGCAACACCTCTAACTCTTGAAAGCCAAGGGGAAGACTTGGAACTTAGAAATTCTCTCTTAATAGTTAATTTGTGTACCCCTTTTCCCTAACTTTACAGTTAGTTTCTCCTTCATTACATTATATTCACTTCATTACCCTTGCCTTGCTTAGAAACATAGGAAGTTCACTTAGTCTTAGGGGCGCAACATGAAAATACGGATCAATTACGATTTTACCTTGGTAGTTCTAAGGTTATTTGGACAATTAAATAAATGAGTTAATAAAAAAGTGCACATAATAGCCTTCTATGTTAATGTTTGTATATAATTAAGATGTTTTCCTAAGTTATACTTTAAAATGTCTAACACTTGTTTAACTTCATTTGATACATGTCTCCTTAGGTGGTACACCCCCCTTTTCATGCACACATGGGGCGTCATGAGGTATATTTCATCATCATTTGAGAAGGCCAACTCTCTTGGACTATTTGGATGAGTTGTCATGCGCTTTGACCACTTTATTCATGAGCTGGTTAGACATCTAGGTCATTATTCTCACATAGGATAAACAACACCAAAACGCCCCGTTATTCCGGTGTTTTTTCTCCTTATTCCGGTGAAAATTGTGTCTAGAAATTGTAGTTTCTGCAATTTTGTGATTTCAGCCATTACAATAATCTTTCCTAGACTAAATGACGGATTTTGAAGCTAACCAGATAGTTGAAATCATGATTTGAATAACCATAATTGCATTTTCAGCAATTATTCTGCTACCGGATTCTGGCAGATCGGGGGTGTTTTAATCGTCGAGTATACTACTCCCATTATTCTCACATTTGGACCACTTCTAGAGGGTGCCTTCATCATTCTTGGACCATTCCATACCACATGTGCCACCATTGACTCAGTTTGTTGGAGATTCCCTCATTTGAGGAGGGCACACTTGTCCCTTTTTATCTACTTGGACCATTGGACCATTGTATTAATGATGATAAGTTAGTTTTTACTTGTCAAGGATTTGGATAAGATGGTTAGGCCTTCTTAGTCAGAATTTCGTACATATGTTAATATTTTCACAAGCTCTACTGGGGTGCCTCACTCTTGGAGTTTATTTGAATCAAATGTATGATTTTCCTCGTATTTTATTGGTGCACCCCCTTATGTCAAGTTCGTCAGGAGATTGAGTAAGGGTTTGGAATTTAGGGCTGTTATTTTTTACCTTCTTAAGAATTTAGAAACTCTCTCATCTATATAAGAGAGACTCGCCTCATTGTTTCTGTTTGCTATAACTTGTAACCATTGATAACTTGTAGCCATAATGTTTAGCTCTTGAACCGAGGTGATATCTGTTTGTATTTAAGTTCTTTTCATACATGTATTTATTAATCTAGCTTGAGAAGGTTATATTTTAACCCATGGAATAAGCATTTGAAAGTGATGAATTTTTACCTAGGAAGTGTTTGTCCACTCATGCCTTCGAGTGGACAAGGAAACTTTAAAATGTTGTCCCTAGCCAAATTAAAAGTGAGAATGACTTTATGATAAAGTGACCTTTTAATAAATGTTTGATTTTATATTCTAAAAGTGACTTTTTGAGTATTAATGAGGGTGTGCATTAAATTCTCATTTATTAATTAAAAAGTGATTTTTAATGAGGAAATGAGATGGGCCCTTGATCTCATTTAGTTGGCATTTAATCTAAGCCATTGATCTCAAGGTGGAAGTTACTCAAACAAAAAGGGCTTGGGAAAGGCAAAGAGAGATCATTGTTCACTTTCACAAGAGAGAATTTTGAGAGGAGCATGAAAAATGTCAGTGTAAACCCTTAAAAAATTTCAAATTCAAGAAGAGGAGAAAGGGCACAAATTTCAAGGAAATCAAACCAGCTGATTGGCATGATTCCCAAGGTGACCACACAGCATTTATTGCAGCGTCCGTACAACATTAAATCTAGGTCGTACAGCCCGTACAGGCACAAATTTTGAGGCATCCATACAGCACAATTTTTCGGGATGAGCAAGCATGAATTTCGAGTCATTCTTACAGCACAGAAATCGAGGTTTGTACCGCATTAATTGCATCCATACAACCAAGCAGATTTGGCACAAATTTTGAGGTCTGTAATACAGACTCTGTATAGCCGCACGTATGAGTACGTACAACACAGAAATTGAGGCAGTCGTACAGATGTTTGTCAGTGTGATGTTGGCACAAATTTCGAGGATGAGATAAGTATTGTTGTAGTTAATTTTGTAATTTTGCCTGAAGAATAAAATATCTCTCTGAAGTACAGGTTTTCCCTTCAGAGTTTTTCCTAGGTCAATTTGACCAAAATCTGAGTGTTTAAATTTCATGTGTGGGGCTAGTTTTAAATTTCTAAGTAGGAGTTTAGGGTTGATATAATTTTCTGAATTCAAAAAGAATAAAAGAAATCTCGTGTGTTTTATGTTTTCAAAAAAAAAATATTTTTTAAAGCACATGCAATGGATGGGGTTTGGGCATTAAACCATATGCTAAACTGAAACTG
This sequence comes from Pseudotsuga menziesii, assembly GCA_001517045.1. Lineage (NCBI taxonomy): Eukaryota > Viridiplantae > Streptophyta > Pinopsida > Pinales > Pinaceae > Pseudotsuga > Pseudotsuga menziesii. The sequence goes on along the minus strand of LPNX010756528.1, from coordinate 581,701 downwards.
AAACCGGGTTGGGGTTCTTAAAACTTTTCATGGTATCAGAGCGTGATTGAAGGCTGAAAATTGCACACATAAATAAATTTCAGAATTGGAGACATAAGGGAAAACAAGGTGGTAGAAAAAGAACAAGTTCTTGAACTTTCTTGCAGTGATGGCTACCGGTCTTAGAACAGAAGACAGGTTGGATGAGGCTGTAAATTTCAGTCCATGTAAACCTAGAAGAGTGTTGATTTTACAGGATAGTGAACTATGGGACATAGTGAACAACACTAATGCAAATCCAGTGACTGTTCTCGCAGATGCTACAACTAAAGCCGCTTTTGACAAGAGGGATATAAAGGCCAAAAAAAACCTTCTTAATGCAATTAAAGATCATGTGATTTCGGACATATCAAGTAAAGATCATGCCCATCAAATGTGGACCACTTTAACTAACATTTACCAAAGTTCCAATGAAAATCGGAAAAAAACGGTATTAATGGAGAAGTTAAAGAGCATTAGCATGAACAAGGGTGAGAATATGACTACTTACCTCACTAGGATTACAAAGGTTCGTGATGAGCTTGGAGCTATTGGGAAGGTGATAGAGAGTGTCGAGTTGGTGCGTACGACCTTGAATGGTGTGACGAAGCCATGGGTTGTATTTGTGGAGTCGGTGGTTGCTCGTGAACACATGCCTTCATGGGATTGTCTTTGGGATGATTTCATACAAGAGGAGACCCGTAAGGGATATGTACAGGGCAGTACATCTCATAGCAAGGATGGTGAGGAGAATGTGGCCTTAGCAGCAAAGGGGAAGAAGAAGAAGTTCAAGAAGGGTTCCAAGGGTGGAACCAAGCAGCAGGATGGAGAGAAGGACATGAGCAAAGTGAAATGCTTTGCTTGTCAAAACTTTGGGCAATATGTTGGACAATGCCCAAACAAGAAGAAGAAGAAACAGTAGACAGCAGCTTCAAAAGAGATTGATGAGTATGTTGCTAAATTTGAGAGAGAGTCTTCTCTCTTCGCTGGTGGTTGTGTAGAGAGAGAATCATCCATCACCAGCAGGGACTTTGAGGATCACATGGAGCATTCCATGATTGTTGGGCATTCACTTAGTACTTCCACTACTTCCTCCACTTGGTACATTGATAGTGGAGCTTCGAGTCACATGACAGGTGATCGAGACATGTTCACCGAGATTTCATAAATAGGCTTGGAGTTGGAGGCTATATTGGGTGATGATAAAGTGGTGAGAGCAGTTGAACGTGAGACAGTTCACTTTGATAGGGAGTCCATGGAGCCCATGGTACTAAGGGATGTCTTGTACGTCCCTGGGCTGAAGAAGAACCTTGTGTCAGTTTCCACGATTGAGGACAGAGGCCTCGGGGTATATGTCCTTGATGGGAAAGTTTACATATTTCCCAAAGCAGAGTGTCCATCTACTTCATATGAGATTGGAGTTAGATGCAGGAAACTGTACAAGCTTCTCTTCCAGCCACATGATGCACTAGCAAACACTCAGAGCAGCAGTGATTTGTGTGAGTTATGGCATAGGAGGATGGCCCACCTTCATCATTCAACTTTGAGGATGCTGAGAGACATGACCACAGGTTTGCTAGATTTTAGTTATGAGCAGAGTAGTGTATGCAGAGGGTGTGCTTTGGGAAAGTACACCAAGACTGCTTTTTCGAGCAGTAACAGTAGATCAGAGGGAGTGTTGGAGTTGATTCATTCAGACTTATGTGGTCTTATGTCTTCTGTCTCGTTGACAGATTTTGAGTATTAAATTACTTTCATCGATGACATTTCCAGGAAGACCTGGATCTACTTTCTAAGAAGCAAGAAGTCAGAGGAGGTCTTGCTTCAGTTCCAATAGTTCAAAACTCTTATGGAGAACTAGACAGGAAAGAAGATCAAGGTAGTCAGATCACACAATGGGGGTGAGTATACTTCCCATGCTTTAAATGAGTTTTGTAGACAAGAGGGTATCAAGAGGCAATTGACCGTTCCTTACACTCCACAGCAGAATGGAGTGGCTGAAAGGAAGAATCGTGCAATAGTGGGTGCAGTTAGAGCCATGCCGTATGATAAGAGTCTTCCTTTCTTTCTATGGGCAGAGGCCTGTAATACAGTTGTTTTCATGCAGAACAGGAGTGTTGAATTTTTAGCATTGCTGAATTTTTAGCATTAGCATAAATACTTAAAAAATTTGCAGATCAACTTAAATAACAATGACAAGTGTAGTAAAAATCACATTTATCACATCATCACAATAGACAAGAGTTTTTCACTAGGAAAACCTTCAAAGGACAAAAACCCCAAAAAGCATTAGTAGCTCATCTCGTAAATGAGATGACTTAGAAAATTCTTCAAAAAAGTTCCTCAAACCCCAATCTGGGTTAAACCATAATTTACAGTAAGATTTTCTCAGTAAAAATCAGAGCAAGGGTTTCAAACCCTAATAACTGAAATTTCCAGATCTGACTGGAAAAGATCAGTACTGCCCAAAACAATAGTCTGCTCAAAAATATGAGATCTGTCCAAAAATATCAAATCTGCCCAAAAATATCAAATCTTCCCACACAAATCAGATCTATATAAAAATATCAGATCTACCCGAAACTCAGATTGTGCCCGAAGAGAAGGTGGCTGCCCGGATCTAAATTGTGGCTGCCCGGATCTGGAGAATGGCTGCCCAGACCTGAAGATCTAAAGGTGGCTACCCTAGATCTGGAGAATGGTTGCCTAGATCTGAAGATCTGAAGGTGGCTTCCCTAGATCTGAACTTGGTTGCCCAGATCTGAAGATGGTTGCCCTAGATCTGAACTTAGTTGCCCAGATCTGGAGAATGGTTCCCTGGATCTGAAGGTGGGTGCCCTAGATCTGAACTTGGCTGCCCAAATCTGAAGATGGTTTCCCTAGATCTAAACTTGGTTGCCCGGATCTGGAGAATGGTTTCCCGGATTTGAAGATCTGAGGCTGGTTGCCTTAGATCTGAACTTGGCTGCCCAGATCTGAAGATGGTTGCTCTAGATCTGAACTTGGTTGCCCGGATCTGAAGATCTGAAGGTGGTTTCCCTAGATCTGAACTCGGCTGCCCAGATCTGAAGATGGCTGCCCTAGATCTGAACTTGGTTTCCCAGATTTGAAGATGGTTTCCCTAGATCTGAACTTGCCTGGAGATGAGGGTTTGGTAAAACCCTTAAGACAGAAAAGATAAGAAACCCTAGTTGAGGGTTAGCTGATTTGGATGCCCTAGCTGAGGCAACAACATAAAAACAGTCTTCTTCAGTAATGGCAGCTTCACCTGTGAGAGCAAAGTTGAATGTGTGATAATGAGAAGACTTGATCTTCTTTTATAGCCTTTAGTCACCTGTAAGTGGACCAAAATTAGCAGTGAAGCACAGTACTCGCGAGTGGCACCAAGTCGGTAGCTTAGACGAATACTCAGAGATGACTCGTTCCCTAAACTCGCCACCCGGTCAATACTCGGCAGAACCATGATTACTCACTGTACTTGTAAAACTCGCCGGAAAAACCACCCAGACTCTACTAGCGACGAAAAAAGAACTGGGAATTATCACACGATTGTTGGACGGAATTTTCACGCGATTTTTTGGGAGTGGAGTCGCATTTAAAGCTATAAAAGTAAGCACGTTGGTGTTCCCATTCATTCATTCACCTTCGATCGTTTTCTTACTATGGAGTGGAGTCACCTTCAATTTTGCAGCTTGCTGAGTCTCTTTCGTTTTCTCACGTGGAGGCTCTTTCGTTTTCTCACTAGTGCAGTCTTATTCGTGGGAGGGCGGAATCGCTGGTGAAGACTCTTTTTTCTGATTTCGTTTTTGCTGAGCAGAGGTGGAGTATGCACTATGACTCGTGAAGCAGTGTTGATTCCTAAGTATCTCGTTGGTGGAGTGTGACTCGTGAGGCAGTGTTGATTCCTGAAGGAGGGTCGACTCCCATCATCCATCAACCATCAAGCATCCAGGTTTGAAATTCTTTGTTTATTAAATATTTTCATTTTTAAATTTTTACTGTCATTTTTTTAGTTTACCATTTTTTTTTAGTTTCTCATTGTATTTTAGTTTCAGTTTTTTTAATAATGTTAACCCTTCAGAGCTTCTCCAAGATTGACTTTTGTCTTCCATTTTATTTTATATTTGTTAAGAAGCTTTTATTCTTGCAAAACCAAATTCCGAGGCACATGTAACACATTCAGGTGCTTACTAGCTTAGTTCTGGTGTGAGCAGCCAGTGTCATGACAGGAAGAATCTATTTTTTTAACAACAAATTGATTTTTCTCCCATTTTGGGCTTTTTTTATTTATTTTCTGTTTGTTGAGCACAGATTCTCTTATAAAAGAGCTGATTATATATATTACGGTAATATATATAATCAACTCTTTTATAAGAGAATTTATTATTACCAGAAGCACAGATTCTTTTATCATATTATTACCGGCTGCAGAATTTTTTTCCGTCTATTGGTAAACCCCTCTGTGCCACTCCCTGCCCATGGTAGTCTTTTGTTTCCTTATGTCAACGGATTTAATGTTTGTAGAAATCCCAACACTTTATTAGGGCAAGCCCCTATGTATGTGGCATGTGCAACCAACAAGCAATTCTATTTTGCAAATAAGTCCTATACCTGCAAATTGCCTTCAAATTTAAAGCGAGACTGTGATTAAAACTTTTTTTGTTTTAGTATTTTTAAAAAAATATAAGTTTTTTATCAGTTTTTAATTAAAATGTTTCTCAGACTTTGCTTTCAATTTTTATTTTTTAGAGTCCAGACTCTAGACTTTGCTTTCAATTTTTAATTAAATGTTTCTTCAATCTTGTGCTTGTGTGGCTGAGTATCTCAGCCCACAGGTCTGTGGGGCTGAGATACTCGGCCACAAGGCATACATATTACCCTGTGGCTGAGTATCTAAGCCACACAGACCTGTGGGTTGAGATACCCAGCCACACAGGACGGTGGGCTGAGATACTCAGCCACACAAAAAAATGTTCCAACAAAACCATATGAAAGCTAATAATGACCTGCTGGACTGTGACAACAAAACCAGATTAAAAATGCAATGTTTTATTGTTTTCAAATATAAACAATCAATTTTTTTTTCTTTACATTTTTTTTATTGTTTACATTTTTGTATTAATGTAGAACATTTAATGATTTTGCAATTCAGATTCCATGGCACCTAAAGCCAAGGCTAGAAGGCCTCTTGATTCAGCGTGGAAATATTGTGTGCGGGTGAATCCCGATGATAACCACAGGGTCATTTGCAATTTCTGCTCAACCCATATGTCTGGGGGCATAAATAGGTTGAAATACCACCTTGCAAGAATTTCTTGCAAAGATGTCGAGCTTTGTGACAAATGCCCTGATGAAGTCACAGCTGAAATGGCATCTGCTCTGGATGCCATTAGAGAACAAAGTGAAAAGAGGGCAAGATACAAGTTTGAAACTTCCATGATACGTAGAGATTCAATGGGACCACCACCAAATCCAAGTACAGGAGTGTCCTCCACATCAACTATTGCACCAAAGAGAAGTATAGCTTCTTCGTTCTTCCTTCCTCGTACAACTCCAGGATCTCAACCTTCCTTGGAGAGCTTCAATGAAAAGAAGAGAAAGGAGGTTAATATGGCAGTGAGGAGGTTTTGGTACCATAACAGCCTTTCATTTTTATTTTTTTGTTAATAAGCAGAGGACTTCATATTACTGATGGTACAAAAAGTTACAAAAAAGTTACATTCAGGCTCAGCCAGCTATGGGGATGTTGGGCCGAGTGAAGCTTTGCTACTGAAAATATTCCCCGACCACCTTAAGCTACCTATTCTATATTCTGTAGAGAAGGAGAGCATGCAGGTAGAGCTCATGAGAACGAGAACTAAACCAAACTACCAAATATAAGCAGGGTATTTCCAACAAAACCATCGGGACTCCGACTGATAAGCCCGGGTTCACTAAAAAGAAGTAAAAACCAGAGAATGACACCATATCTCGTTACCCAAGCAAAATTCATCCAAATCTGGACATGGTCGCCCCGTCTCCCTAAGGCGTTGGGTTCGCTAGCGATTGAGGAGGCGTTGCGGGGTATTCTCCAATTCTACCCTCCAGATCATTAGCCAGCAACTCCAGCATACGGAAGCTAGCAGCAGCCTCTTGCTGGCCTTTCCTGATGCTCATCAACGCTTCTTTGATACTTTTGGCCAGGTGGAGGTTGGCTTGGATTTCCCTCGCCAAAAGGATACGCCCCATCCAAAATGGGCTCGCTATGAGCAGTCTACCCTAGTGAGTCTCGTACTCCTCAATTAGCTCCGTCTCCTTGATAGCTATTAGCGCTTCCACCCTCGTCGGAATCTCTGCCATGTATTGGGATCCCCAATTGAACGACAGAGGGGCTGGCCTTTCTCAGCCGAGGAGGAACCTCTAGCTGAACCCGCCATCAGGGAAGTGCTAACACTTTGGTCACTTCTACACCTCCCTTGGTGAGACCTGCTAAAACGTGAAGCTCTGATCCAGATTACCCCGGAAGACAGACAGGGATTTGAAAGATCTTGGCGTAGATTGTCTTCTCCCCTTCCTCTTGTCTATAAACAGCTGGCCTGATGTGCTTGGCGGTAGAGCTATGAATTCTCTGCTTTCTCCCTTGTTTCCAATTCGGGCCATGGGAAAGAGCCGTCTTGTGGGGATTAATTCTCTTGTACCTTCTCCCATCACCTAAAATGTGCGAGAGATTATCCATTGTATCCATATTTAATGGCCTTTTGGTGCTCCTCCGGATGATGAGATCATAAGCAGTACTCATGATTGAATTCTCACCACCAATTAACCATCCAGAACCGTCCTTCGGAGATGCACGCCTCACACGGGTCTGAGCCGAATCCGCCTTTAAAGACATGAACCTGAGCCCTGATCTGCTAGCGCTATGGTCTCTAGCCTTCCATCTCGGTCATCTCGTTCATTCGCATGCTCGGCAACTGTACTACCTCTAACATCCGATCGCGTGAGATTAATGCCAAGTGGAGGAGCTATCACCTCGACATCCCTCCGTCTTGACCGCAAGAAATGGCTGCCGACGTCTGCATGTCGCGTCACGTGGCTTTCCATCGAGGATCCCGAACGAGTGGAACTACCGCGTGCCGAGGGGAAGATTGTATTAGATGAGGCGTGAGGTCTAAAGATTATCCACTTGTCATGTCTCGAGGAGAGAACCTGGTCAGTCCCACCAACTTCGCCATCTGCAGCCTCTTCACACTTCTCCCATAATCGCCTAGTCAATTTGTCTGAGCTAATTTCAGCATGGAAAGAACATGCCTTGCCCACCCCTTCATTTGCAAGGATGTCCGCCACCTTATTCCTAGACCTTTTGATGTGAGAGAAGCTTAGCGCAGGAGTGTTACTGAGTCTTTCCCTGAGCGTCGAGAGCCGGCCTTCCCACCTCCGATTGCGAGAAACCTGGTTTATGGTCGCCCCATGCATGGTTCTCCGCACGAGGTTGATTATCACCATTGAGTCTCCCTCGACTATCAGCGGTGTTCTCTGGTTCTGAATCGCCCATGTGACATGATTTATCAATCCATCCAGCTCCGCCAGATTATTAGTACCTGAACCGAGGCTTCCCCAATAGAGACTAAGAATTCTACCATGGGAGTCCCTAATTACTCCCCCATAGCCAGTAGGGTTGGGGTTTCCTTTGGCAGCCCCGTCAAAATTCAATTTGAAAGCGCCAGATGGAGGTTTCTGCCAGAATTCCGCACTGATCATTTGTTGGGCCGAATTGCAGAGCCGCGAATTATTCTGAGGTATTTGCTTTATTCCCCAATTCTGAAGAATTTGTTTTTCTGTAGAGTCTGCTTCAAGGTCTTCTGCCGACCAAGGTGTGAGTGTTATGGTTTCCTTAATGTGAGCTCCCAGAATTTCCCACAATTCTTCCGTTCTGCATTTCCGGTTTTCAAAAAAAAATTGGTTACGGGTTTTCCATATTTCCCAAACCACAAATCCTGGGTACAGTTCCCAGATTCTGTTCAAAATTTTGTTTTTGAATATGTTTTTGGGCCATTCAGCTATTGTAAGATCTGGTCTTCCTTCTTGCCTGGCGTTTTTTTGAACAGCCTACTTCCTTTGTCCCAAATCTCAGAGGCTACTGGGCACTCATCAAGCAAGTGATTTATAGTTTCAATGCTTTTTTCGCATAAACTGCATCGCGAAGGGCCCGCTAGACCACATTTTTGAATATTATCCCAGGTGAGGATCCTTCTTTTTATAACCAGCCAACAAAAAGCGGCTATTTTGGGCCACCAATTCCCTCTCCAGATTTTTGTCCATTTCTCTTCTTTTTCCTGTCTGTGATTTTCGTTCATAATTCCTATAGCCTCCTTAATGTTAAACCTTCCCAGGTTGGAGTACCCCCATCTAATTTTATCCTGCCCTTCGTGCCAAGGTATCCTTCTGGAGCATAGGTCGTTATAGAAGTTGTCAAGATCTTCCGATGGTGTTAGACTTTGCCACCATTCTTTGCTTTTCCACGTCCTAAAAACCATGTCCGAAGAGTACAGGTCCCAAAATTCATTCACGGACTGAAGCTGGTGGAGTTGGGGGTGAGATATCATAATCGGGATATCCGCTCGGGTCTCTGTGCTCGGCTCCTGGTTCCATGCCTCACTGACGAATCTAGCCGAATTCCCATCTCTGACCTCCCAAAAGCTATGTCTTTGGATGAGATCTCTGTTTTCCTGAGCCGCTTTCCAAATGTTGGACCTTGGTAAGTTCTCGCCATATCTTATGGGCGTTTGTTTTGGCCATTGTTGGGTGTATTTAGCATGCCATAGCTTCGCCCACGGTTCGTCTTCATAAGTTATCCATTTCCACCAAATTTTCGCTCCCATGGCTTTGTTGGAATCTAAAGGGGTCACGAAGTCCCAGGCTGCCCTCATTTTTGGGCATGCATACCGTTTTCCAATGAACTAGTGCCCATTTTCTGTGACAGTCATCCCCGCCCCAAAGAAAGTTCCTTTGTAAGTTCCTAATTTGCTTTATCACCGATTTTGGGGCTGCCAGGAGCGAGAAAAGGTACAATGGCATCGCCTGCAGGACAGATTTCACCAAAACGAGTCTGCTAGGGAAATTTAGGGCTCTGAATGTCCATAGGCTGAGTTTCTGTTTGAGTTTGTCCAGAAGGTCCTTCCACGAGATATGTTTTATGGTCGACTCTGCCAACGGATCTCCCAAGTATTTGGAAGGAAGCTCGCCCTCCGAGAAGCCTAGAATTCTTAAAATATTCCTTCTCGTTATTTTTGGAGTATTAAAGAAGTACACCTGAGATTTGGTCTTGTTGATTTCTAAGCCACTTGCCTCCAAGAAGGTATCCAGCCCCTCCTTGATTCCACGGGCCTATCGGACCGTTGATGGTCCCATGAGCATGGTGTCATCGACAAACTGTTGGTGAGTTTGCGGTTCTACATCTTCCATGATTACCATACCTTTAATCTTGTTTTCCATTCGGAGGTTCTTGAGCATTCTGCCCAAACCTTCAGCAGCTATGATGAACAGAAAGGGAGATAACGGGTCGCCTTGTCTAATACCTCGAGAGCTCTGGATGGGCGTAGCGGGAGATCCATTAACCAAGATAGAGAAGAAAGCTGAGGAAACCAGGTTCATAACCCATCGGGTCCATTGATCTAAGAATCCGAACGCCTTTAGCATACCTCCTAAGAAATCCCAATTTAGTTTATCATAAGCCTTATACAAGTCTAATTTAAGAAGCATACCTGGGATTTTCCTAATTTTGACCGAGTGGATAGTTTCATGAAGGAGGATGATACCATCCAAAATCTGTCTACCTTCCACAAACCCTGCTTATTTCGAGGAGATAATAAGGGGCAACAGCGGCCGAAGGCAATTAGCAATGGTTTTGCAAATAATTTTTTAAATGACATTACAAAGAGCTATCGGTCTTAGCTTCCCTGGGTCTTCCGCTCCCATCTCTTTGGGTATGAGCATCAAGAAAGTCGCATTTAGCGCTTTCAGGATAGTGCCCAATTTTCTCAAAGTCCTTCACGATCGCCCATACCTCCTCTTTCAACCAATCCCAACAAGCAGGGAAGAAATTTGTAGTGAATCCATCCGGGCCTGGTGCTTTTTCTTTCACCATTTGCTTGACCGCTTCCTCGACTTCCTCCATCTCAATAGGTTTCATTAAGAGAAGATTGTGTTCTTCCGTAATAACCTGAGGAATATGCCTTATTACTTCTCTTTGGGAGGCCGCTCTGTCTTCATCGAGTTCCTCCAGTACGATAGAAAAAAAGGAATTCACTGTCCTTTCTAGCTCTTCCTGTGTTTCCACAACATGACCTTCTTTCGTTTGCAGTCTTGTCAGTCGGTTGTTTTGCCTATGATGTATAGTCGATTTGTGAAAGAAACTAGTGTTTCATTCTCCTTCTTGAAGCCATTTAACTCTGGCTTTCTGACTCCAGTATAACTCCTCTTGCTGTTCCCGTTGGCTGAATTCCTGAATCAGCATTCGTTCCTTCTCTCTGATCTCAGGCGAGAAACCAGACTGCATGCCCTGATTTTGGACCTCTTTGATTTTACAGTCAAGCTCCTTTTTCGCCTGGAAAATATTGCCAAAAGTTTCTTTATTCCATTTTTTTATGCTAGTTTTAAGGATTTTTATCTTTTGCTGGAATTGGTACATCTTAGTTCCTCTGATGATTGGAATTTCTTCCGACCATTCCTTCAGTTTCTCTTGGAATTCCGGCTGAAGCAACCAAAACTTCTTAAATCTGAAGGATCTGCGTAGGTTAGGGCCCGCATTTTCCCATTCCAGCTAGATAGGTCAGTGGTCAGAGACGGCAGAGGGAAGTACAGACGCTTTCAGTTCTCCCCCATTCATTATAACTGACTCTGAAACCAAAAAGCGATCAAGCCTGCATGTTATGCCTCGATCACCTGTTCTTATATTGTTCCAAGTAAAATTGTCGTTAGTAGTTCTGACATCAACCAGGTTGAGGTTATCAATCACTTCATTGAACATTTGATATATAGGGTTTATCTGACGGATCCCTCCTTTCTTTTCCTCTAGACTTCTGATCAAGTTGAAGTCTCCTCCTGTAATCCAGTGTTTGTCTTCCGACAGGGAATGAAGCATCCCCAAAGAGTCTAGAAACTGCACTCTCTGTTCCGCCCTAGGAGGACCATACACATTGGTTAGGAAACCCCTGATGTTCGTCCCTATGATGTGAAAAGCAGTTGATAGGGAGTGTTGAGTTGCCGCGAAGTTGTAGAGGTGGACCTCCCTTGGGTTCCAGAAATTACCAATTCCTCCCGCCGCTTTAATAGCATCCACAGCTACCACCTCACATCCTTTCCAAGTTTTTCCTCCTATACTTCTTAAGTCTGACTCCGAGCATTTTGTTTCCTGCAGAAACACCACACCTGGCTTCTCCAATTCTATCTTTCTCCTTAGAAGACGAGTCTTCAGGGTACTTCTACAACCTCTAATGTTCCAAGATGTGATCAACATTTGTAACCTATTTATTAGTGGGGGATAGGGCTGCATCTATGGTTGGATACTGCCCAAAAGCCACCAATTGGGCTCCAATCATTTGGATTCTTTGTACATTACTATATCTGCCTCGAGTTTCTTTCTTAGCTTTTTTCTTTCCTTCTGGGTCCTTCAGTGATTCCACCGAGACCCCCAGAGATTTCATTGCTTTTACTTTAATTATCACTTTTCCCAACAAGGTGATTAGTTGCGGGACAATCCTCTCCGGTGCCTTATCTAAGCAGGCTGACTCTAGCCCTACCAGATCTAAACCTCCTAAATCCATATCTTCATCTCCTGTCCTCTGAGTATTACTAGTATCTTCTTTTAATGTTTTATTTTCTTCTTGGACCTGGCTCCTGGGGTTAGGATCTTTTCCTTGGGAAGGTTTGAGTGTATCATGCGAATCTCTAACCTTAGATTCATCCCCTTCTTTTGGCTTCTCGGGTGAGACTGGATACTAGTTAAAATGACAAGATTCCTTACTTCTTGAGGATTCCTTACTTCTTGAGGTTCTTGAAGAATTTCATACCTGTTTTGAGTTTGAATCTTCTTGACGGTTTCAGGTCCTTGGGATTTCTTGGCTGCTCTCTTCTTGTTTTGAACCTTTGTGTATCCCCCCGCTTCTTGATTTTCTTGTTCTCTCATTCCCCCTGGTCTCTTGTTCTATGGGCAGTCTCTAAATAGATGGCTGTGTTCATGGCATCTTCTACATCTGAACGGGAGTTATTCATAATCTATTGCTTAGAACCAGTCTTTGTCTTCCCATGTTAGATCTATTCCATCAAGGAGATCTTTGGAGATGTCAAGGTAGATACAGATCCTGGCATAAGAAGTGTATCTTCTTTGCCTACTCTGTTCTGAAACTTTAACAAAGTTCCCCAGCAGATTCCCAATCTCAGTCAGGATGTCTTCTACCCAATACTCTGTAGGGAGAGAGTACATTCTGATCCAGACCGGTGCAATTGTAAGGTTCTCATTGTCTGGGTTAAATCTTTCTCTCCATGGTCTCAAGAACAGACCCACTGAGTTATAGAAGTATGGTCCACTTTCCAGGATCCTATTTCTGTCCTCCTCGTTAAAGAAGACTACAGTGAAGAATCCTTTCGCTCCTAGTTGTAGGTCGTAGTGGCCCTGAGGTTTCCATGTGGTATTAATCCACCATGTCAGGGTCTTCTCCGAGGGCCAAATCCCTACGAATTTCCCTATGAGAGCTCGCTCCTTCATGTAATTGATGTCTTCTCTGATTTTGGTCAATTTAATTTCTAACTTGGGAATAGTCTTTGATTTCGGCAGACATTGTCCATTTCTTCTATTCTCTTCCTTTGCCAGGCTTTCTTTGATTGTTCCGCTTGTGCCTTCTCCTAGTTCCCCCAATTGGGAGTCAGAGATTGGCCTTTTTTCCTTCTCAACTTCCATATTCACACTCTGAACAAGGGAGAGAGTCCCCCCATTCGTGGGATCACCCATCCAAGGACCAGAATAGCTCGTCTTTGGACCAGACCAGCGATTCTGACCTAGCTTTCTGGTATTCTCTTGTTGAAACCACCGTGAATTCTTCCTTCCTTATAGAACGCCTTGATCACCGCCCTTGGCTCGAAGAGAACCAGTTTTCAAGTGTATAAAGTACATAATAATATAACCATAACAGCCTTTCATTTAACTATGCAAAGTCATATTTGTATCAGCCCATGGTTGATGCCATTGCAGCTGCTGGCCTTGGATACAAAGCCCCCTCTTATAATACACTTAGGGGGAAAGAGCTTGATGAGGAGCTCGAGTGTGTTAAGGAATAATTGGAGACCATTAAAAAGTCATGGAAGTTTACAGGTTGCACAATTTTGTCTGATGGGTAGACAGATCAAAGGGGCGAAACAATCATTAATTTTGTTAGAGCTTGCCCTAAAGGAACCATGTTCCTAAAATCCACTGATGCATCCTCGCATGTGAAGGATGCACATCTAATTTTTTCATTGTTAGCTGATGTTGTGGAAGAAGTTGGGGTGGCAAATGTTGTCCAGGTAGTCACAAACAACGCTGCAAATTATGTGGCAACCGAAAGGTTGCTTTCTGCAAAATACCCCACCATCTTTTGGACTCCATGTGCTGCCCATTGCATAGATTTGATGCTGGAGGACATCGGAAAGATGGAATGGGTGCAAGCTGTTGTGCAAGAGTGCAAACAAATAACCAAGTATATCTATAACCATGCTTGGGTCTTGAACTTTATGAGGGAATACACACAGGGTGAACTCAATCGCCCTGCTATCACACGGTTTGCCACAACCTTTCTTTCCCTCCAAAGCCTTTTGAATGAGTACCAAGCTTTGAGGCAGATGTTTTGTAGCCAAGAATGGATACATTGGAAAGATAGCACAAAACCAGATGCAGTTGTTGTGAGGTTGTCTCTCTTAGGAGATGGTTTGTGGGAGAAAGTCACTGAAATTGTCAGCTTCACTGAGCCACTTGTAAAAGTCTTGAGGATCATGGATGGAGAGAAACCTACAATGGGATACATCTATGAGGGCATGGATAGGGCCCAAAGAGGCCATCAAGGATTTCTATAAGGGGAATTCATCAAAATATCTCCCTATATAGCAGATTATTGATTCCAGGTGGGACAGGCAGCTACATTCACCATTGCATGCTGCAGGAGCATATCTCAATTCGAGCTTATTCTATAATCCAGACTCTAGCATTCAAGGTGATCTTGAGGTGATGAGAGGTGTCATGATATGCATTGAGAAGATGTACCTAAATCCAGAAATTCAAGACAAAATCAACTTGCAATGTGATATGTACAAAGAAGCATCTCACATGTTTGGATTGAGCTCAACCCAACGACTCAAAGACAAGAAAATGCCATGTAAGATTCAATTTGTAAAAACTAAATTGTTATAACTTAGAAGTTAGAACTTCGCTTATAAATTTACTAGTTATCTTTTTCAATTTTGGCATTGCAAAACTTGTAATTTTTTGTGTTTTTAATTTTTGCAGCCAATTGGTGGATAGATTGTGGCTCTGAGGCACCACAATTACAAGAATTTGCTATCAAAGTTTTAAGCCAACCCTGCAGCGCTTCAGGTTGTGCGCGCAATTGGTCGGTATTTGAGCACATCCACAACAAAAAGAAGAACAAGTTGGAGCATGAGAGGTTGGAGAAATTGGTTTTCATCTAATACAACCTTCGAATGCTCACAAAACAAATGCAGCCGAAGGACCTAGATCCAATTTTATTGGATGATATTGATTTAGATTCTGCATGGATTATGGAGGAGGAGTTCCCTGATGATCTGAGTTGGCTTGATGAAGAGACTCAGGATCCCTCTAGTCTACCATATTCTCAAATGGAAACTCCAAATACACCTGCTTCACAGTTGCTTCAATCTATCAATGTTGGCACTAGCTCCTCGAGGACATATTTTAGGCGTACTCGTAGTTAGTCATGACACTTGAGTACATGGAGAGATTGTCTATTTTGGTTTTCTATTTCTGTTATGAGACTAAATTTTGAACTTACTGCCATTTCTGATTTTTAAGTCACTACGGTATATCGTTTATGGAATATGGTATATGGTTTTTGTTTATGGTTTATGGCTTATGGTTTATGGTTATGGCTTATGGTTTATGAATCTATGATCACTATTTAAATTTTTGCATACAAAATTTATGAAATAATGTGCCATATTTTTTTCCTAGTTGTCGAGTCTTGCCGAGTCTTTCTCGAGTTTTTCCCGAGTCGATGAGTCATATGCCAGCCGAGTCTGAGTCGTGCAACATTGAAAATTAGCTAAGTTGCCAGGAAACGTGGGTATAGGGACGGGGACGCCACTTTTTGAAACAAGGTACTTGGGTACTTCGGGGATACTGTAGACATATATATGTGTGTGTGTGTGTGTGTGTGTGTGTGTTGTTAGACACTGAGAGGGGGGGTGAATCAGTGTAAAGCCAATTTTACAACTTTTCTTAAATTGTCACAATTAATTACCGATTCATCATTCCATTATTCTACCAATCTCATAATCATTTCATAAACTTCATCATTCACATATCATAGCAATTGAATCATCAAGAACCATAACACAAAAGAACACAACACCATATAATTTTGTAATCTTTTTGTATTAGTTTTGGTCCGGCTACAACCGTTAGGTAAAATCAGCACCTACTCTGCATCCAGGACCCTGCCTGGTTTTCTTAGACCCTGCTAAGAAGGGTTTGAGGTATCCTAACCTCAAAAGCAAGACAAGCTTGCATTTACAGTTAAAGCATACTGTCACATCACACCAGCACTATCTCTAGCACCTCTTCAATCAACATTAACATACTGTCTCATCAGTTGTTCATCATCATTCTGTCAGGCACATCATTCTGACCATAACAACGAATGCATCATACTGTCCATCAAATTGCTGCCAGCATCATACACATCATATCAGTCTTCTCTGCTGCTTGTCAACATCATCAACAATTATGTCAGTCTGCATGCATCATCATCATCAAGGTCTGATCACCAACAAGGTCTTTAACATCATCATAGGATATGCTTCATCAAAGTGCACATGGCATGTCATCATCAAGATATGTATACATCTGAACATTCAATCACAAAAGTCTGCTCATCCCCAGACTTCAAGATTCTGCTCTTGCTGAGACTTCAAGCTCAGTGAATCTACTATCACCCAATCTGTCATCACTACCAAGTTAAAGATCATTCAACCATATCAGCTCATCATAAGGTCTGCTAATCAAAAGTCTGCTTATGTCAAGACACTGCTCATGTCATCTACTTCACTTTTCACACCACTGAGTATACTGCTTTATCTTTCAAACATCTCATACTCAGGTTGTGTGTCAAGCTATCAAAGGACTGTTAGTAATCTCAGATGTCCAAAGAAGTCACTGCTGTAGATGACCTAGTTTATCATCACAAATTGCAGCATTATCATCAACAAGGTCTATCACCATCCAGCTCTGTATCATCATAGGTTATGTAACATAGTGTGTAAAGGTGCATCATCATCTTATATCCTCATCATCATACAGTGCATCATCAACGTAGGCGTCCCATCATAATGAACTTCACGATGATCTTTGAATTAAGAATACTTCTGGATACCTATAAGCTTTGATATGCATAGAGTTTTACATAATCAGAGATAAAATCATACCTTGGTCAAACTGTATGTACTTGGTATGCTTCCTATGGTGCTAAAATAAACTCATCCTCAGAAATTTGTGGATGCTTCCTTGTCACAGATAAGGTCTGTCACTGTAGCTGCATTAGAACTTGGTCATTGTGAGAGGTCCAAAATACTGTTCTTCAACACCTATGGGTGCCTTACTATTCAGCATGGGTAACTACTCAGAGCCAAGAACCTTTGATGCGTGAGTCCCAAACATCTTAGACAAAGGATTGTTTTGATACCTTCACATCAATCCAAGTCTTATGCCAAGGTTTCCTTTATAAGGCAGAGAGTGTCATTCTGTTATCTCTGCTTATTAACATTTCACCTACTGTTGTAAACACCGACCTTTAGTCTTTGCTCATGTCTGCAAGGCTATGTTTGTTCATGGTAGCTCATGAAAATCAGCTCATGCCATTGATGTCTCCTCATGTCCACAGAATCCATCCACTGCTTCATATCTTTTGTATTGTCATAGTACATTCAATACCAAGTTTTTGTCTATTCGGGTCAAGTTTCTATAGTCATGGCCCAGCCCAGCATACTCATCATCAGTCACATGTTACACAAGCAGGATCAAGGTAAACACAGTTCGGTTCACAAGAGAAAAGGAAGCAGCACAGAACATCCACTCAAGCAGTCATCCGAAATTTAAAATAACTCGAGAAAATCTTCTCTTTGTCTCAGATTTCTACTGCAGCTCCATTAATCTTCCTTCATCAAATTCTTCACTCCTCATACCAAAAATTATATCAAACTTTTGAACACAAAAGCATGTCTGTGGCTGCCTCAGTGATCACCAAAAAAAAAGAAAAACTCATTTTTACTGCCGCTGTTACAGTGAACCCGAATTTACTCGGACCAAAAAAAAATATCTTAGTTCAGCTGCTCCTCCTCAGACTACGAGTTCACCATAGTTCAAAGTTCATTATTCTGCAAGTGGCTGCCTCAGTGATCACCAGAAAAATCATTTCTACTGCTACAATGAAGTCACTTCAGTGCTACAAAAATCAGACTGAAAAAAAAACTCACTGCTGCCTCTGAATTTTCCTCAGCTCAGACCACCGAAATTACAGACCTCCGTGACCACCCTACTCCTCCACTGCGGCTGCCTCAGACACATCCGAATTTCAAAGCTAGAACTCAGCACCGAAAATCACACACTTCAAAAATTGAACACGTGATGGGTATTTATATTGATTTTTCATTAGTTTGGAGCCAACTTGTTAAAGGAATTATATTAAATTTTTGTTGGGCCGACTTGTCTGAAATTCAATATTTTATTTTTATTTTGTAATTTGAATTTGAATATTAATTTGGGGCCGACCTTCAAGTGAGTCATCACATCATCACAACATTCCTTCAATACCATTAAAATGGTTTAGGGTTTCTTGTAAAGTTCACAAGCTCCACATTGATGTCAAAGTTGATATGCCAACATCAAGGGTTGCATGCACATCAAGTGGACTCCATCTTACAATTTAAGGATTACATCAAGCCACTAGGGCTTCCAAGGACATGCCATCATTCCACGTGCAAGACTATCATCTACAATGACCATGGGCTCCATATCATCTCCTTCAAGGGTTCAAGGACCATTAACCCAACAAACGTGGATCCAAAGGCTTCTTCATGTCAACCAAGACTTCTCCAAGGGTTTCAAGACTCCATCAAACCATCAATAACCATGCAAGCCACAAATGACCACAGAATGGGTCATTTGGCCCATTTGGTGTTCCAAAGGCTTCTTTAGCATGCCAAGGGTCTTCATGGGCTTCTTCATCAAGCAAGGGGCTTCATGGTCTTCTTTAACCGCCTCAACCACATGATCCAGCATGACATCAACTATGGGGTTGCAAGGTCATCAAACCACTCAGTGTGGGTCCAAGGACTTCTTCATCCACCTCAACCACACCATGAGACCTCCAAGGGTCAAGATATCTTCTGTGGGGATGCTAGGTCTTCTTCTGGGGTACCACGACATCATCATAGCATGAATGACCACAAAATGGGTCATTAATGCTTCTCTAACCCATCTAGGGTTTCTCCAACGTCCATCAAGGCTTCAGGACCATCTCCAAGGTCTTCAATGTCTTCAGCAAGGTGGCAGCTTCAAGATTCATCCTTGTGGGTACAAGGACCTTGTCAACTAGGTACAAGGTGCTTTAAGGCACAAACCCACTCTGTAAGGGATCAAGGCACTACAGGTGGGACTTGGTGGATTCAATGACATCCCGTGGGGCCACTACAAGTCCATGTTGGCATCAATGACAATTTCATCAACATGTGTGTGTTAAAATTTATAAAAATAAAACATTTCACACTCACATCATACATGCATATTTGATATTTCTAAATTCAATGATTCATATGAACATTCGCATTGAAAATTTGAAACATAAAATAATAAATTTGATAAATCATATGACTTAGACTCATAGTAGATATCAACTGGAAGACTGAAGTTATATTAATATAATTAACAACATAAAATATTATATGTCCATGACACCATGAGTTCAAACTTCAATGCCATACTACATCCAAAATTTGCCTAAAGGCATTTTTCGACATGAAAAAGAAAGTTCAAAACAGTAAACATTGAACATGAACAAGATAGTTGATTCGCTTCCTCAAGCCATGTCATCGGTAGCCTTAGGATCAATGTCATTAGCATCACTAAGGTCCTCTATCACGTCGTCGTTGGAGTTGTGAGCATAGTGCACTAGCAATGAGAAATGCAGTGTTGCGCTGGTTTAGGTAACTTGGTAAGGGGCAAGGGCCCACATAACATGTATTTTAGTGTTTTATTATTTAATTTTTAAAATTTTGAACTTCAAACTTTGCAAATTGACTCATCCCGAGCAACGAGCTAAGATAAATTGTCCAAGGGTTGTACCGATCGCATACCCAAACACATGGTACGGCGTACCAAAATTCACGCGAGTACCCTATTTTCATACCTGAAGTACCTGGTACATGAGATTGGATTTGGGTACGGTTGGGGACGTACCATTGAAGTACCCAAATACTCGGTACTGGTTCGTGTACTCAACCCCTCGGTACGGATACCCATGAAACACAGAAAATTAGAAAAGACATCACTCTCATCATTGTGACTCATCCCATGCCATTTATTTACCTCAGTAGCCCAAATCGATTTCTTCAATAGCCATTTAATCATTTTTAATCTGCCTCGAGAAACATGATCCTACCAAAACAGCCTCCTAGGGTGCCTGCGTTGTCAAACTAAGCCCAGCAGGCTCTCTGGGATGGGGGTACAATGGTACAAACAAGTGGTTGCACCCCCCTATGCCCATACAACGCCCTAGGAGATCCAACTAAAACATCTCCCTGCTCAAACATATCAACCTGTGAAGAAAAAATGCATCAGAGAGGCAGAATGAGCCTGATCATATCTACAAGTGCCCGGAACTGTAAATAAACTGTCTCATTAGACTCAAAGAGTCCAAATCCATCTAAGGTGTATACTCATACCCCTCATAGGTCTCTATCTGATCATCAATCATATCCAATAAACAATATAACCATCTGTAACTGATCAGACACCAATAATAACTCAGACTGTCATCCATCTGCTGCAAGTGTAAAATGCTAAGACATGCTCTACAACTCATTCAAGTAACAATCACAACAAGTAGCATTCATTTCATTGGCGGTACATCAACCAATACATATATAAGGCTTTATTTATTATTACTCAAACTTAGACTTTCAAGACTATACTCACTTCATAGTTGTAGTCAATTTGCTAGTGAAGGGTGAAGGGTGAAAATGACAAGGCTAAGGCAAAGGATGACTTCCTACTTAACATCATGACACTTTGGATAATAGAAAGGGAAAACTCACTATAACCAATGTCGGACAAACAACAACACAAGGAATGGCAATGCCTCACAAATGGGTGAGTTGTTTAGAGAGTGCTTATTCAACTTAGGCTTCATGGCTACATCAAGCTTGATCCAAGTTCATTAGGATCATCATTTTATCTTATGGCCTTTTTGGCCCATATGACCCTTTGAGACTTCACCAGTGCTTAAAAGCACAGCTAATCGCAACTTTCATCCATGACATATTTATTTTATAAGGTCAGCAATATTTGGATATAGCATATTTTTAACCATTGCTTTTTTGGACCTTTTCTTATTCTCTTCAGAGAGTATTTTAGCATTTCATTGCTCTTGCCCTCTTTACATATGTTAAGAAACACAGTTTTATAATTTTCATTTTCTATGGGCGCATATTCAATATTTTCAATACAGGTAGTACATGAGCTTTCAATTTTAGCCAACAACATCTCAAGTGACCAGGGGGAGTTCTGCACAATGCCAAACATCGGGACAACCGACCAAAATGATTTAGGCATACAATCCAACTTACCAAAGGCAAGTTTTGTCACCAACTCAAAGCCGAGACACAATATAAACAGGGAGGCTTGTCCAACAAAAGTTCTAGCGGCGAAAAAGGTCCTCCATGTCATAAGTCAAGAAGTCAGTCAGGTTGAAAACTAAACTGGAAGGTAATGGATGGGTGGAGACAATGAATGATGGAGCCAACACTAGCAAACCAAAACAATGGTGGGAATGACTACCTCTATTCTCCCTAAGGAGGGTAAAACCAATGAGTATAGATCAGGAACTTCCAAGTTTAAGTAGGGGCATCAATACATAGTACAAAATACATCCAAGTCCATATAATTACGACCGCCAGATCATGATACCACAAGTTAATACATGTCACAAAAATCAGTATAAGAGCAATAATAACCATAACACGATATAAAAAACTGAGTCATAATCATGAAATATAATCCATCTAAGATACCATCTGTCCAATGAGAAAGAACTGATATAAAACTGGGCATCAATGACTGCTCTGTAATGACATAAATAGCTACATCAGTCCTCAAATCTGAGTGTCCTGAGACTCGGTCCTGACATGGGAGAGTACAATAGTCCACTAATATAAACATGATCCATCAAAAATGCTCATCTCAGCATCTCATATGTAAGAGATCTGGCTGAAAAATGTACTGTGTCTGAAAAATAGAATATGGTAGCCTGGCCACTATATATGTGATAACACCCGTAATGGATTTCCATGGTAATATTGGTGTTACTATGATCACGGTTCTTTGTTATTCCGCTGTGCTAATGTGCTATCAAGCTCAGTACTGAAAATATTTGTGATTGTCAGCTGTATTATTTTTATTGTTGGCTGAGAAATAGTCTTGGAAGTATTGTCCTGTAGCTAAGTCTAGGAGAAATAACAAGATTCCAACACTTTGGGGGTAAAGAAACCAAAGTTGACCCTCTTCCCAGAGCCTACTCAAATAGCATCATTGAATATTGTTAAATATATCTTCAGAACAGGTTCTGGTTCAATATCTTACTTAAAGAAGTTAAACGTGGAAGCCGGAGCTGTTATTTACTCAAGATCCTGATCCCAATTAGCAACGTTAGAGAAACATCAATTGAAACCATAAACACAAGACAGGAATTTTTAGGGTTTTCTTGCAAAGGAGACCTTCCCACTTCTATATCCGCATTTGAACCAGCTGGCATCACAACCAAAGGAGAAAATCCCCCTGTTCAGCAGGGACCTAAATGTCAGCCTGTCAAAATCTACCAGAGGTCCATTGGCAATTGTCAAGTCTTTCAAAGATCCACAAGTTAAGATTACCAGCACCACCTTTACCATCTTGGCTTTTAATTGAATCTTCTACAGAAGCACTGATTCCAAGGTTTATTTGATGCTGAACTCTGAATAGGGACTTCCATAAAAGCATTTCTATTTTATCTGAATCTGCAAGTTAAACTTCTAGATATAGGCATGTTTTCATCCTCTTATGGAATGCTATCTACTTTTTATTTAGGTCACAAAAACAGCACAAATATTATGTGGAATTTATGCTGCCTGAAACACTAATATTGCTCTAAGAAACATGCTTTGGACTGTTTGAAATCATGCTGATGTGTCAGTAGCACTGTAGCTTTGTGCTTGGTGAAAGACTAACTCTGATCTGCTGATGTGGCCTTTTAAAACGCTGATTTAGATGATGCAGATCCGATCCAAACAGACTCTTTCTCTCAAATATCAATGCTGGATTGGCATAACCCTACAGCAATGATTGGATCCCTTTAAAGACATTGTACTCTATCTAAAATATCCCAAATCCCGATATTTTCTATCTCTAAACAATTATGCGGGTACAACTGGGCTTACAAACTACCAGGCAAAAATCCCTATTTTATAGGAAAAATTAGGGTTAGGGTTTGTGAGACAGAATGCACACTTACCACTGATAACTGGCTGAACTATTGCAGATAAAGTCTGCAAGTACTGAGATCTGGATCGGAGAGGAACTGATCTCTGTTGTCTCCGGTGAATGCTCCAGCAATAAGACGCCCAATCAGAGAAAAAGGTGACGCCCTCAAGGAAAGAGGTGCCCGATGGATCCGCCGATTTGCAGGGCTGATAGCCTTGA
>LPNX010756528.1:530287-553418 GCA_001517045.1 Pseudotsuga menziesii | reverse complement strand
CATGCATCTCACTTTTAGGGTTTGCATGCATGTCACTTCTGAGCTTTGCACGCATCTCATTTTTAGGGTTTGCATGCATGTCACTTTTGGGAACATTACACCCCTCTTACGGCTGCACCGTGCCTCTGCAACAATCTCTACCCTGTGCGATATAACTGATGAATGAAATGAAGAACAAGTGGTGAACCAGTATGGCTTACCCGAAATAAGACTAGGACAGATGTTTCACTGCCGAAATCCTGTTAGCTGAAGACTCCGTCTCCAACCCCAACTGCTGTGCTGCTATCCAAGTGCTCCCAAAATAATCAATAATCATAAGTTAAGTCTCATCTCGCTTTATCCTCTATTTATAAAATTCCACTGCGCAAAACCTAATCTTTGACCTAGTTAGGTCACTTTAACTTCTAATTTGCAGTTGACTTACATGCATGCACATGGAGACTTAATTGGGTGCATGCATTGTTAAATAATGCTTATAGATGTCATGTATGTCACTTTTAGGGTTTGCGCGCATCTCATTTTTAGGGTTTGCATGCATCTCACTTTTAGGGTTTGCATGCATGTCACTTCTAAGCTTTGCACGCATCTCATTTTTAGGGTTTGCATGCATGTCACTTTTGGGAACATTACAACTCTATCCCTAGAGCTTGAATTAGGTCTATTAGGTCTGGAGCAGACCACTTGGAGTGTTGGATTAATTTTAAATAAAACTCTGTTTTGCCATTGTAAGAAACCCTTGCTTGCAATTTGTACTCGTCCATGACTAATCACTGTAAATTTTCCTTTAAAATTCAAACTAGGGTTAAATAGTATATTTAATTGTTACTGAAAACCACGCATGAATTTATTTTACTAGTATTGCAGCAGAAAGTAAACGCTGAGAAACATCAACAACATCACATAAATATAGACAGCGTTTTGGGTATGGAAACCCCCGGATAAAACCAAAGATGGGAAAACCAGTGTAGCAGTTAGATATGAAATTTTATTAAGAAGATATGAAACAATTATATCCAGCAGATAAATTCACCCAACCTGACGAAATAGAACCTCTGCAAAATCACTGGGCAAACCCAGCAACACAGTACGGCCCCTCCGTCAGTTGTACTGATCCGTATGGTCCTGGCGTCAGTTGTACAGAATCCATATGGATGTACAACAGCTGTTGTACGGCCTCCTCTGCGTGAGTCTGTACGGCCTGATGCTCAGCCTGGTAACCCGGCAAATCCTCTAGGTGAGTGTCCCTTCGTCTTCTCTGCAAACCTCTCTGTCTAACTTCTCTGTTTGTCTGTACATCTCCTATGTGTGTATGTCCTCTCCACCAAATCTTATTTTAACTCAATGCCTAAGCGAAAACCCTACCCTCGCTATGGATCAATGGATGTGATCCTCCGGTGAGATCAATGGCCAAGATTAGATTAGCCATCACTTAAATTATTTCACTTTTCACTTTATAAAAGTGATTCCATTAAGTCAGATTCAAATTAGATTAATTAATGTTTTTCCCTAAGTCTAAACTTAGGAAAATCACATTAATAAATTTGGCTTCCTGTTTAATGTCTTTCAAGCATGCTAGAAGACCTTCTTTGTTACCACTTTCTAACAATCACTTCCAAGATACTTCTCATGGTAAGTGTGGGGAAGGTGATAACAAGTTGAATAGAAGCATTTTATTCAAAAAAAAAGAATGCCATTCTAGGCATTAATAAATTATAAAAGGTTGGAATTGTTTATGTTGTGTATGAATTATTTAGCTGAAAGTATGATCATAGGGAGAGCTCTAGATTGAAAATGATGAAGACATAGTTACCAGAGATTGTGAAGGATCAGTTCGTATTCAATTAAAAAATTTGGAAATATAATTGTGCATTCTGACATATATTTAATGCACAAGTACCAGAGCTGAACATAAGGGATGCTTGTGCAGACCATAACTAGTTACAGACTTAAGGACTCACCACTTGAAGAGAATTGTCGACATCCATGATGCAACTGCAGAGAGTTTTCATCAGTTAGCAAAAATCTCACACCATGTTTATAAGTAGATAGAATCAGTAAAATACTCTTGGATTCCTTACCTCAAGTTCTGAAACTAGGTTTTGTTGAACACCATTAGAAGAAACCAGCAAACCATACCTGCAATCTCAGTTATTGCCATAATTAATGGAACAGA
Organism: Pseudotsuga menziesii; assembly: GCA_001517045.1. NCBI lineage: Eukaryota > Viridiplantae > Streptophyta > Pinopsida > Pinales > Pinaceae > Pseudotsuga > Pseudotsuga menziesii. Next base: position 551,245 of record LPNX010756528.1, on the reverse strand, counting down.
CTGGAATAGATCATACATTTCCTAAATATGCAAGGATTATTGACTACCTAAATAATTGATATAACTCCAATCAACCAAATTATAAGGCTAACATGCTTACGTTGATATGTGTGTTAGAAAATAAGTACTACAAAACAAGTAACATAATATTTTAAAAACTATTTCAATTGACTACATGTAAAACTTGACAAAAAGCCTTTCTCTCAAAGTGAATAAGCAACACATACAGAAACAAATAATTATAAATATGTCCACTACTAGCCAAAACTTCACACAGATTATATCAGCATGAACCAGTCTTTAAAAAGACAAGAGTCCAAGCTGTTAAAAACTTAAAACAACATTTTGATGTTAGAATTTAGAAATGATGAGGTAGAGGATCTACAGTAAAGTCTCCAACAAACCCAAATCCAATAAGATAAACAAGCTGAAATATAACAGCACCTTGATGATGAACATATAAGACTACAAGGGAATGCACAACACAAGTACAACAAAATAGTATAAGTTTCCTTGGACAAAAGACTGAATAAAGCCTCTTGAATGAGATGATCTTACAAATGAGGAATTTGTTGTATTTATACCACTCCACTAGGGGTAAAGTGCTAGCCCCAAGCAGCAGACTAGGCCAACCTTGCCCTAAAATACAATAAAAGTGTAATAACAGGTGTAACAACCCACAACTACCCACAAGTAGGCCCATTAAGGGCCTAAACTGCCTACATAGTTGGTTGGCACATGGCCACAAGTGAAGATATCACCATGCCTTGGATCAATTCAAAGGAGATATCACTATTTTCCAGAGGGAGCCGCTGAGCCAAAATCTAAATTTGATCCCAAGTTCCAGAGGGAACCATTGAGCCAGTATCAAAGTGTGTGTCAAGTTCTAGAGTTTGTGGTCATCCTTAAACCACCTCCTCATAGCCTCGGCTGGTTAATGGTCATCCCAAAACCACCCATTTAATAGAAGACATGATCTTTTGCTACTTTTGACTCAGAGAGGACCTTCAGCCATTTGCAACTATCCTTCTCCAGACATGATCTTCTGCTCCTTTTGATTCAGAGAGCACCTTCAGCCATTTCCAACTATCCTTCTCCCTATTTCAACTCTCTACTGGGACTCATATACACCCCTTTGGATTAAGGGGGGGAATGTTGGAACCTAATCCGTGAGAGTTAGGTGAAGACGAATAGCCTATTAGATTTTACAACATTATAGTAGTATAACTTTATTGCAAATGAACAATAGGATCTCTAGAAGAAAGACAAAGCATAGAAACAAAGAACACAAGAGTTTATCCCAGGAAACCCAATAGAGAGAAAACCCAGCAACCTTCGTATAGAGATAATCAATCCAAGAACGGAGTACAAGAAGAGAGAGAGAAAGAAGAAAGTCTCTCTAATAGAAAACCCCAGAAAAACATTGTTTCTCCTGCTAAAGCGAACTTCTCCTTCAATAGGCGAACTTGCTTATTGAGTTGTGAGTCCCAATGAGGCGTCCGGTCTCTCTATTTATACACTTTACAAAACTGACTTTTGACCCTAACTGGGCCAACTTGTCTACCTGGCAAGGGCCGACTTCCTTTCGGGAAAATAAAAAATAATAAAAATAATTTTATTTTAATTCTAAACTTCCCTAGGTTTTACATTGATTCTTTTGAGCATTTACATGAATGATTACATCAATATGAAAACCCGTAGGAGGTACAAAACAATATGATAAAATTACAATAAGAATAACTTTCGAAGTTCCACAAAATCCAACACTCCCTCTCAACAAGAAAGGTATTCTTCGAATATAGGCATCATCAACATCACGGTCGTCGGACACAAACATCATCATCATCATCACCATTTGGGTCTCTTCCATACATCACATCTGTCTCAATCATCTCTATACATACTGAAGGTTGTCAGCAAGATCTTTGTTTGTCGAGAGGTGTCATCAGATGTTTGATTCACAAAGTCCATTGGAGAATCCAAAAATTCTACATGGTCCATTGGAGAGTCATCATCATATATCTGATTCACACAATCCATTGGTGAATCCATCAACTCTCACAATCCATCAGAGAGTACTGCAAGCAATGTCTCATCTACAACCAGTCCATCTCTATTGCTGATGAGAATCTCCCATACCTAGCTGAGAACCTGGAAATGCTTCACAGGACCATCTACTCCCTATTTTTCTCTACTTCCAATGGGATTTCTCCCACACCAGGCTGAGAACCATAACGAGCAGAGGCACCAATGTACACGACCATCTATTACTTATCTATCTCTTCTGCCGATGGGATTTCTCCCACACCAAGCTGAGAACAAGGACGAGCAGAGGCACCGGTGTACACGACCATCTACAACCAGTCCATCTCCACTACCAATATGAATTCTCTCATACCAAGCTGAGAACCAGAACGAGTAAAGGCACCAGTGTAGAAGCAAGGTAGATGTCTGAATCACCTTCCCTTCTAAAGGAGGGATACATTTTCTTCTACTCCAAGTCTTCCACGAAAGTATTCAAACTTTGTCCTGGGAAGAGGCTTGGTAAAAACATTTGCAGTCTAGTCATCTATCAACACATACTGTAGCTGGTCTGCACCATATCATGAATGAAGTGATGTCGAATGTCTATATGCTTCGACTTATCATGAAACACAAGATTCACTACCATTTGCACACAACTCTGGTTGTCACACTGAATCACAACTGGTCCTAGAATTTGACCAAATAATCCTACAAGGAGTTTCCAAAGCCATACTGCTTCTAGAACTGCTTTACTAGCAGCCATATACTCGGCCTCAGTTGTATTGAGTGCTACTGAGGTCTGCTTCCTGCTGCACCAAGAAATAACTGCAAAACCCAAACGAAAGCAACATCTGGAAGTACTCTTCCTATCTGCAGCGCAACCAGCACAATCTGAATCTGGAAATCCTTGAAATCTCAAGTCACATTCTGAAGCATGTCTCAATCCATATCCCACGGTGCCACGCAAATACCTGAGTACATGTTTTGTGATAGTCCAGTGAATCTGCCTCATCTCACTCATGAACTGACTGAGAGCATTCACAGCAAAACATATATCTAGTCTAGTGTTCATTAGATACATCAGCGATCCAATCAACTGGCGATACATGGTGGGATCAATCAAGTCAGAATTTGAAGTTGAGTCCCTCAACTTCTTCAGGTTTGCATCCATCGGAGTAGCCATGGACTTGCAGTCCAACATTCTGAATCTCTTCGGTATATCGAAGGTGTTATTTCCTTGACTTAAGAAAATTTTCTTCTGCCTCTGCCACACTTCAAATCCCAAGAAGTAATGCACCAATCCAAGATCTTTCATTTCAAACTCAAAGGCAAGCTTCTTCTTACACCATGCAATCAGTTTTTCATTTCCTGTGAGAAACAAGTCATCGACATACAAAACTAGAACAGTGGCTCATCTTCCACAATCTTGTAGTAAATATTGGGATCTACATCACTCTTGGTGAATCCCAAGCTCACCAAATATCTGTTTATTTGTCCATACCAAGCACGAGGTGCTCGCTTGAGTCCATATAGAGCATTTTTCACCTTGAAGACATGGGACTCCTTCCCATGGGCAACAAACCCATCTGGTTGTTCAATATATACTTCTTCCTCAATTACACCATTGAGGAAGGCAGTCTTGACATCCATCTGATGCAGCTTCCATCCCATAGCTAAAGAGATAACAATAATGGTTCTAATGTAAGTATATCGAGCCACGAGAGCAAATGCTTCGGCGTAATCAACTCCCTTTTTCTGAGAGAATCCGTTGTTAACAAATCTAGCCTTGTGTTTTTCCGCACTACCATCTGTTCCATGTTTAATCTTGAAAAGCCACTTGGAAGCAGTGTTACCAACATCAGCCAAAAAAATCGGCAATGTCTGAGAAATCACGAGATTTCAAGGACAACGATTTTTCGATAAAAAATCACCGAAAAAATCGGTCGATTTTTTGTCGAGAAATCGTCGATTTTTTGCCGAAAAATCATGAGTCGACATAAAAAAGCGGTCACACAGACTGTAGCTGGAAAAATGGGGTTTTAAGCCGTTATTTGTTCCTCATTTTCTCACTACAGAGATAGAGAAGAGAGCTAACAAGACCAAGAACACTTTCCTTGTGCTTAAGGACGAATTTAGGCAACATTTCCTTCGCCATCAACCATCAAAATTGAAGATTGGATCTTTTCATTTGGAGTTTTTTTCCACAATTATCATAGCTGAAGGTAAGTAAAAAATTTGCCCATCATTTCTCCTTTTTCCAAGAGGGATTCTTGTTGATTTACATTGCCAATTAATTCTCCATCTTCAAAATCACTTTTTATAGGGTTTTAAGCAAGTTTTTTGCACCTATTATGTATTTTGCATGCCAAAAAATGTTTTTGCATTTTTATCTTGCCATGGATCCTTATAAATCATCATAAAAATGTTTATTTATATTCCCTCATCAAAATAATGTTCCATATTCCTCATGTGACACCATCAAAAAGAACCCTTTCACCCATACTTCATTGAGACTAATGCTATGAAACATGGAATTGTAGGATGTAGGAGAATGAACTAACTCACCCAAATGATCAAAAGGTGCAGAAGTTTCATCATGGGAAGGATCCATATGGGTAGTATCATGCAGCTCCTTCAAAACTGTGAAACCTTTGTCATAGATTGGTTCCAATGTAAAGAAATCATGCTCTTCTTTAAAAATTGCAGAACCTTCATCAAGAGACAATTCAAGTTCCTCTTCCACCACATCAAGTGTTTGTATCTCTTCAAGTTCATCTTCAAACACATCAAGGACATTCAAATTTCCACCTTTCTCATGATCCACCATGTCGTGAGAATCCTCCAAACAATCTACCATTTGACAATCTAAAACATAGGAGGAAAAGCAAGTATCTTGCAACTTTTCAAGAAGTTGTTCATTTTGAATTGTGAGCTTATGATTATCCTCATTATTCTTCAAGCATGCATCATGTAACAATTCATTCAGCTCAAACAAATGGTTTCTATCAAAAAGCAAAGACATAAAATTACCTTTAATGTGGCACATTGCTCTTTGAATCTTCACCATGTCTTCAAGGAAGGATGTTTCCCCCAATGAAGTAGCTCTCCAACAAGAATTTGACACTAATGCTTGAGTGTCATGGAGTATGATAAGGGACTCTTGGATCTTATTTTCATTCATCTTTAAGGACCCTCCAATAAAATGAGGCTCTTGCAAATGAACCTCCTCATCTTCTTCCTTCTTGCTTGGACCAACTTCATGAAGCTCAAGTGGTGATGAGGGAGTTTAACTTGTTTCTTCTTCAACTGCTACAAGGTCTTCATTTTCATGTTTAATGGAAGTTTGGCTTGCAGCAACACTTTCAAAAGTGATCTCTATGTCACCAACATAGAGGTGTGACCACCAATCAGTAGGTACTCCTTCATAGTTCAAGCATCCATCAGTAGATGCTCTTTGTTTCATTTCCAAAGTAGGATGTGTCTTGAAATGATCTTCAATATTTTCAATAGGAACTTCTTCATACTCATGTGATGTCTCTTCATCTTTTTTAGAGTCACTTGAGAGTGACTTTCGATCCTTTTCATGTACTACTTCTTCTACTTCACCTATTTCAGAACTAGGTGGTTCATGGGTCTCCTCCTTTTGCTCCTTCAAGCAAACTGATGAATTTTTCCCCTTGGTTTTCTTAAGATCAATATATTTTCTCCAACTTTGGATAGCCAACATTTCGAATCCTTTCATAATATTCTTGGTCATGTCTTCAATGATAGGTTCCATGATTTTTATATGCTCCTCACCCTCATATGAGATTCCCTTTTCATCCCTAGTCATAGTTTCCTCTTCAACAAAAGCACTTTTGGGTTTCAATATCTAATGGTAGTCCCTGACTTCTTGTCCTCATAAAAATCAGCCCACATTAGGTGCCAATATCATGCTCTAATACCACTGTAATGTCTCTTTTTGGAATTTTTATTAAATGACCAATTTTTTCACTTTTTTACCTATTTCGACCTTTGACTAGTTTTGATGTCTAGGTCTCCAAATTGGCTCAAATGCTCCCAAATCTTCTCAGAGTGTGTATGACTGGTATTAATACTGAATATTATGTTCAAAGATGATTTATAACCCTCCAATTACTTCTGCAAACTTGTTTTATATTGTGATCAAAGTAGGAGACTTTACTAGCAAATTGGAGTTCCAATCCCCCCAGGGTAAATGCTGAAAATGGCTTCTCAAATGCTCCCAACCCCACTCGAATTTCTGAACAGAGGCAGGGGATATGTAAAGGACATTTTTAAGGTCTCATATGCATCATGGTTCAATTTATACATGTTGTTATGAGTCTCTCCCAAACAACTCCCAAATCACTATTTCAACCCTTGGGGAAAAGGCACCAAATCTTCTCCCAATGCAATTAAAATGAGTAAAATGGCTTCCAATGCTTAGGTACTGAACATGAAACTCGTAATACACATTAATGAAAGTCCATTCATCATACATTTATCAGAGAGACATCCTTCCATTCAAAATAATCAACATTACCATGCCATATATCAAAATAGAGTGGAAATGGTCATTGTTTGCTCATTAAAAGTCATTTTGACATACAACTCTTGGGTATTTCGACTTGAAAAATTCTGAGAATGAAGAACAAAGCATATTGAACTTATTACAATCATATATAGACTAGGATAAGCTCTCCCAAAAAGTACAATAGCTCACCCAAGGCGCAATCCCTCCATGAGCATGAATATGCAATGAAAACTGGAAATGGTTGAGAGAAAGCGTTGCAATAGAAGAACCCACGAGCTGCCCTGTAGATTACACCTGCAATTACAACTCCATTAAAGCTCCATGAAAGACCTGAATGGCCTCTCCAAACACCAACTTGGATTGGAATATTTCACCCTCGAAATTGGCTAAGGCAAGAAAACTAGTCATCCATTAGCTCTCACAATTCACAAATGACAATTTCTCAAATGATCAAAAGCTCTTCTCTTGGTTGATTCTTGTATTTTATAAACATCCTTAACCTTTTAAGGTTACCAATCCATCCACAAACTCAAGCAAATTCGAATTTGGGTGTGTGCTCAAGATTTGCCATGTGTCTTCCCTTTCCTAGCCTTCCATCTTCCCCCAATTTGAGTAGGAACCTATTGAGCTTCCCCAACTCACATGAGTGCCCTCTTGGATGCTCTATTTCGACCAGACATGTCAGATATGTCAAATGTCAGCCTTAAGATCTGATTTGTGTCATAAGTGTCATAGCATCTTCATCATTGTTGTCATAGAGCTAGGGAACCTAGTCCAAGTGTCTCACTAGCTCCAAAATGTCTCTTCCTCTTCCATGGGAGTTACTCTTCCACTCCAATTCGACCTTAATTGACTCATGCCAAGTATATTGACCTTCCAACTCACCCCAAGACCCTTGGGATTCTTATGGATTCGAAATGACAAGAAGAAGATGTCATGTGGCATAGAAAATCTAGCTTGTGTGGGTCCCACAACCTCCATGTGTCTTCATGATCAATTACCACTTCAATTTTCTCTTGTATTTATTTAATAAGCTCCTTTATTAAATATTTATGCCATTCCAATGTTCAAACATCATTTATTGTTCCCCTTATTCCAAATCCCAAAGCTTCCACCCCCAACCTAGGAAACTAGTAATTTTTCTCCTTGGCAATTATTTGATACTTAGTATCAATTTGACAAACTCTAATGAATATGGCAAATGTGATTGCCGCCATTGTGACCCAATGCAAAATTTGGGACATGACATATGTCGATTATAATGTCCCTTTTTTGGAATTTTGGAGAAAAGTGCAATTTGGGCAAAATTCGAGCTTAACTAGTCGTGACTCTATAGGGTTCCAGCTTTCACCAAATGGTCCCGAATTTGAAAGGAAATGGTATGGTGCGTCTTAAAACATCCCAAGGTGGTTTATGGATACTTTGTATCAGACTTTAGACCTCTGCAACCTTGTTTGTGGCTGATGACAAAAAGGCCAAAATTACTAGGAAATTGTGATCAAATCCCCCCTGCAGTGTAGCCCAACTAGGCTGCCCAACTCATGTACGAACCTCCCAAATTTGTTAGAAGAGTATGGGGACTGATATAATACCTCATGGACTGTAATTACACATGGTTATTAGTTCTGCAAACTGGTTATAGAGTTCCACATTCGTTTCATAACTTTCAGTGAAGTTTCTGATGGGGAAATTGCATAACTAGCTCGATTTTGACATATGAAAGGTAGATTTAAAGGCTCATATCAGGATGTGACATATAGAGACCATATACATAATAACAAATGCTTCTCCAACAGTATTAAACACCATAGAAATCCCCTCATACAAGTATTGTATACAACTCATTCAGTATGGGAGTCAAATATATGAAAACTAGTGAATAAGTAGCATGGAATTGCAAGAGTTTCACATATGGATTTCTTGAATTTCGACCCACAAATCATAGGCACATGAAATTACAGAGTAACACAACATATATGGCTGTTAAAACATCATTAAACTCAGGTAACATCCCTCATACAAATCTAATACAAGACTCCTTCAATATTGAAGCCAAAGTCATGGAAACTAGTGACTCAATGGCATGGAAATGCAAATTTTTCACAGATGAGTTTATTGGAATTCGAGCCACTGGGCATAAGAACATGAAATTACACTATAATAAATCATATATGGATTTGCCAACATCATCCAACTCATAGAATACACCTCATACAAATTTGGTATAAAACTACTTCAAGATTGAAGCCAAAATCCATGAAAACTAGTGATACAATGGCATGAGAATGCAAGCTTTTCAATAGGAGTTTCTTGGATTTCGAGTTGAATAGAATATGGGAATGAAAGTACAGAGTATTAAATAATATATGGCTTCCCCAACATCATCATGTTGAATTTTAGCATTAGCAGAAATACTTAAAAATTTGCAGATTAACTTAAACAAATAACAAATGCAGTAAAATAACATTCATAACATCAGCACAATGAACATAAGAGTTTTTCACTGGGGAAACCTTCAAAGGACAAAAACCCCAGAAAGCATTAGTAGCTCATCTTGTAAATGAGATGACTTAGGAATTTCTTCAAAAAGTTCCTCGAACCCCAATTTGGGTTAAACCACAATTTACACTAAGATTTTCTCAGTAAAAATCAGAGCAAGGGTTTTAAACCCTAGTAACTGAAATTTCCATATCTGACTGGAAAATATCAGTACTGTCCAAAACAATAGTCTGCTCAAAAATATCAGATCTGTCCAAAAATATCAAATCTACCCAAAAATATCAGATTTTCCCAAAAATATCAGATATAATATCTGCCCAAAAATATCAGATCTGCCCAAAAATCACAAATCTACCCGAAAATCACAGATCTGCCAGAAACTCAGATTATGCCCGAAAAGAAGGTGGTTGCCTGGATCTGGAGAATGGTTGCCCGGATCTGAAGATTTGAAGGTGGTTGCCCTAGATATGAACTTGGCTGCCTAGATCTGAAGATGGCTACCCTAGATCTGAACTTGGTTGCCTGGATCTGGAGAATGGTTGTCCAAATCTGAAGATCTAAAGGTGGTTGCCCTAGATCTAAACTTGGCTGAAGATGAGGGTTTGGTAAAACCCTTACGACAGAAAAGATAAGCAACCTTAGCTGAGTGTTAGCTGATTTGGATGCCCTAGCTGAGGCAAAAACATAAAAAACAGTCTTCTTCAGTAATGGCAGCTTCACCTGTGAGAGCAAAATCGAATGTATGATAATGAGAAGACTTGATCTTTTTTTATAGTCTTCATTCATCTGTAAGTGGGCCAAAATTAGAAAAGATAAAATAATAATATTTTATTCTTGTCCTAATTTCACTTTTACCTTTTTACCAAAAAGGTCCTTTTAGTAACTTTGACTTTTACCAAAAAAGTCCTTATTTATTTTTTACTTTCACCTATGGTCCTTTTCCTGTGGTCCAAAAGTCCTTCTGTATTTTTTACTTTTCACTTTAGCCTTTTTCCAAGTGCCCCTATGGTCATTACCTGTGGTCTTTTTTATTCCAAAAGTACATCATCATAAACCAAGAGAGTTACTAATGCTTTTATCTCACACTCTATGTGACATCTAGATCAGGTACTAGGGCAACTTAACCAAGGGTAGCTAATCCTTGCAGAAGTACACAAAGCCCATAGATCAAGGGTCAGAGTGCCACACATGCCTAGACCTAGTCTAGGGCTTACAGTGCCTCCATTCTCCAAAAGAATGGCTACTCAAAACTCAAAACTAGCTGAGTCTACCAGTACTAGACTGGTCCACATCGTGGTCCCGGACCAGATGTCTACCATTCAACAGAATGGTCACTCAACACTGGGTTGAGTCTACCTAGGGCAGAGTTGGGTCTATATCGTGGTCCCAGACCAGATATATACCATTCAACAGAATGGTCACTCAACACTGGGTTAAGTCTACCCAAGGCAGAGTTGGGTCTATATCGTGGTCCCGGACCAGATATCTACCATTCAACAGAATGGTCACTCAACACTGGGTTGAGTCTACCCAGGGCAGAGCTCGGTCTATACCGTGGTCCCAGACCAGATATCTACCATTCAATAGAATCGTCACAACACTAGGTTGAGTCTGCACCGTGATCCCGGACTAGGTGGCCCCATTCTCCTAAGAGAATGGCTCTCAATGCTGCTCAGAAAAATCAACACATCAAACTCACAAAAAATTCCTCATACAAATCTTATATAAAACTACTTCAATATTGAAGCCAAATCCACGAAAACTGGTTATTCAAGAGCATGGGAATGCAAGCCTTTCATACATGTATTTCCTATATTTCAACTTACAGAGCATATGGACATGAGATTATAGAGCCATGAATCATGTATCAAATCTTGGGCATCAACTATACTCAGCAAAGTGCAAGCACCACTCCAACAAGTGCGCCATCAAATGAGAGTGTGCGGGAATGGAGAAGAAGGAATGAGAGACTGGGGAGATAGATGAGAATTCGACTGTATGGACCTTCAACTTGCAGATAAAACTCCTTCATTGAGCTCCCATGAGAGGTCTGAATTGCCTCTCCGTCAACCAACTATTAAAATAGCAGCAACAATGAAGGTCTTCCCGCATGCATGTGTCCTTGCATGCAAAAGACTTAAATCAGGAAACCAATTGAATTTAATTATTTTTCCTAATTTTACTATGGAAAAAAATTAAAGTGATCTAATTATTTATTGACTTTAAGTGAAAGTGAAATTAGGGCTTTTGCTTTACCTAAAGTTATACAAGAGAGGTCAATTGGTTAAGAGGATGCACACACTTGTATTCCGACAGAGACAGGATATAGACAGGGGGAACATCATATAGAGGATTTAGCTGGGAAGTCGGAGTAGCGAGAAGCAAAATCACCGAGCAGACAAGCAGGACAAAATCTGCACAAGTCGACAGTCAGGAGCTGCAGAGGGAGGTCGTACTATATTGTACGGATTCCGTACAGCTGCAGTACATACCATACGGATTTCGTACAGCAGTCATATAGTCATATGGATCCACACGTGTGAGGTCATACAGCTAGGTCGTACACTCGTCCAGGAGGGTGTTGAGGTTTAGCTAGGGGTTTTCCCAATGATTTTGCTGTGTAACTGCATTCGCCAGGCTTGGGTGAATTTGCAGTTGTAAACGTTCCATATTTTAACATAATAAAATATATATCTAACTGTTGCACTGGTTTTCCCATCTTGGGTGAGGGGTTTCCACACCCAAAATAATAGTGTCAATATTGTGATGTGATGGTGTGATTTATTTCTCAGTTTTATATTTTGTTTCATACTGTAAAATATATTCATGTGTGGTCATTAGTAGAGATTTTGAATGCACTGTTTAGCCCTAGTTGAATATTGAAGAAAAATTTACATGGTATCAGAGCTTTGGTGAGCTAAAGCTGAGAGATTTCCAGCAACAATGACAGATCAGGGGCAGATCTATAGGAAGACACAAACCTAGATTGGAGATCTAGGGTTTTACAGGTAACACTTCACTATGGTCGTGCAGTTGAGAGTTGAGGATAGACTCCAGGGTGCTCAGAACTTTCATACATGGAAAGAGAGGATCACAAGGATCCTGGACGTCAATGATGCAGAGGAGCACATTGAATCCACAAAAGTTGCACCCACAGATCCAACAGATCTGATAGCTTGGAAGAAGATTGATTCTGGAGCCATGTTAATTATCATGGATGGAGTGAAGGACCATATAGTCCCTCACCTTTCTGGTAAGAAGACCGCAACAAAGATGTGTACGACTTTGGAGAGTCTGTACCAAAGCAAGAATGAGAACGAGAAGATGGTGCTGCAAGAGAGGATGTGTAGCACCAAGATGGCCAAGGCAGAAGGAGTGTTGCCTTATCTCACGAGGCTCACACAGATCAGGGAAGAGCTTGGAGTTGTTGGCTCTAAGACAGTGGATGATGAGCTAGTTCGAATAGCCCTCAATGGCTTCTCTAAGCCATGGGACACCTTTGTCAAAGGTGTTGTGGCTATGGAGAAGCTCCCTGATTGGCAGAGACTATGGGATGACTTTATGCAGGAGGAGACTGGCATGGGTCAAGGATCAGGCTCATCCAGCAGTGCCCCACAGATTGTAGATGAGGAGGCTCTAGGCCTTACAGGGAAGAGCAAGGGTAAGGCAAAGAGGAAGAAGGATGGTAAGAAGAACCTTGACGTGTCAAAGGTCAAGTGTTTTATCTGCCACAAGCAGGGACACTTTGTCTCCTAGTGCCTAAACAGGAAGAAGAAAAGTAACACTCAGATGGATGGATTTGCAGAGGTGGATGAGTTCAGTAGGAATGTCGATGAGGATTTTTGCTTGATAGCTTGCATGGCAAGCACCACAGGGAGCAGTATATGGTACATTGATAGTGGAGCATCTAGTCACATGACTGGACAGAAGAGATTCTTCATAGACTTCCAGGAGGGTGGAAGAGGGATCCACGTTGAGCTAGGTGATGATGCGTGGTATCAGGCGCAAGGATTTGGCATTGTTTCATTTGAGAGGGAGCCTGGCAAACCCCTCAGTTTTGTTGATGTGTTATATGTTCCAGGACTGACCAAGAACCTTATATCAGTCTCCACTCTGGAGGACAAGGGATATCAAGTGAAATTCTGTGACCATAGAGTGTATATCAAGCCCAAGAGGTCAGATAGGAGCTTGGATCTAGTGATTGGCAAAAGGAGCAGGAAAGTGTATAGACTACACTTTGAACCTGCAAAGGCTCTAGTCAACAGCGACAGCAATCAGGGTGAGTTGTAGCATAGGAGGATGGCACACTTACACCATGGAGCACTAAGGCACCTCAAACAGGCTGTCATTGAAGTTCCTCCGGTACAGGAGGAAAATCATAACCATTGCAAGGGTTTTGCTTTGGGGAAGAACATCAGGAAGCCTTTCCCACAGAGTGAGCACAAGTCTAAGGAGCTCTTGGACTTGGTGCATTAGAATGTATGCGGACCTATGAGTGTCCATTCTTTCAAAGGTTACAGTTACTACGTAACCTTCATTGATGACTATTCCAGGAAAACCTGGATCTATTTCCTGAAGGCCAAGTCAAAGGTCTTTGAGAGGTTCTGAGAGTTCAAGACTCTCGTGGAGAACCAAACAGGAAGAAGACTCGGGTGTTTAGAACAGACAACGGGGGTTAGTACACCTCCAATGAGTTCATCCAAGGCCATGCTATTTGATGAGGGATTACTACTATTCCTTTGGGCCGAGGCATACAGGACTGCAATGTACATTCAAAACAGGTGTCCCCAAACAGCTTTGGGGAGAAAGACACCAAAGGAGGTCTTCACAGGCACTCGGTCAGATGTGAGTCACATTCGCATGATTGGGAGTGTCTTCTATTGTCATGTTCATGCTGACACTAGGAAGAAGTTGGAACCTTCTGGAGAGAAGGGGTTACTTGATGGTTATAGCGAGACTTCGAAAGCATATAGAGTTTACATTCCTACTCGCAAGAGGATCATTGTGAGCAGGGATGTCTAGTTCGATGAGGATAGGGCCTTGCGAAGATCTATGGACTTACAAGCAGAGCAGGAGCCATCACAGCACACAGGGATTAAGTTGGAGGAGCCAAATGTACAGGGGTATAGGTACATACACAGGGCACAGGTTCTGCTAATTAGAGGGAGTCAAGCGAACAGGATCCTTCAATCATTGACTTGGAGGATGAGCTACAGCAGGAGACGGATATCCAACAGTCGCAGCATGATGACACTAGGCCAAGGCCTCAGTGGTTCACGTCCACAGTTCAGGATTCCAGGCATGTGGATCCTCCACATAGCTCCATGAGATGGAGCAAACCACCAGTGAGACTCGGTTATATGGCACTCATGACAGAATCGATTAACTCTGAACCTTCCAGTTTTGAAGAGGTTGCACAATATGATGTGTGGCAGGAGGCCATGGTTGAGGAGTGAAGAACCAGGTATGGGAGGTTGTGCCAAGACCTAAATGCAAGAAGGTGGTAGAATCCAAGTGGATCTACAAGGTGAAGCATGCAGCAGATGGAAGTGTGGAAAAGTATAAGGCGCACTTCGTGGCTAAGAGGTTTTCACAAAAGGAGGGTATTGACTATGAGGAGACCTTCGCCCCTGCAGCCAGAAATTCTTCTATTCGAACCATTATCTCTTTAGCAACAAAAATGGGTTGGCGAGTCCATCAGATGGACGTCAAGATTGCCTTCCTCAACGGAGTTATAGAGGAGGAAGTATATATTGAGCAATCAGACGGGTTTGATGTGGAGAATAAGAACACGCATGTATGCAGACTGCATAAAGCTCTTTATAGGCTAAAGCAGGCACCTCAAGCATGGTGATCGACGATAGACAGCTATCTACAAGGGATGGGATTTCAGCGGAGTAAGGCTGACCACAACCTGTACTTCTTGACAGGTGAGGTGCCTCTCATAGTGGTCTTATATGTGGATGATCTCTTTTTTACAGGAGATGAGAGGCTTATTGGAGACTGCAAGTCCAACCTTGCAGCGGAGTTTGAGATAAAAGACCTTGGATTGATGCATTACTTTCTGGGCTTGGAGGTTTGGCAAAGAGATGGATGCTTCTTCATTGGACAGGGAAAATATGGAGTAGAGATCTTGAAGAGATTCAGGATGGAGGACTGCAAGCCTATGGCCATACCTCTAGTTTCCAACTGGAGGAAGATTGATGCATCAGGGTCAGACAGATTTGATCCTATCTTGCATCGTCAGCTTATCGATTACTTATGTATTTGGTCAACACTAGACCAAATATCAGCTTTACAGTCAACTCTTTGAGTCAGTTCATGGTGGACCCTCAAAGAGTGCATTGGACGGCTGCGAAGCACATACTTCGCTACATCAGAGGTACATTGGAGTATGGATTGGTTTATGAGCGCAGGGGGAGTGTACAGTTAGCAGGCTTCACAGATGTTGATTGGGCAGGATTTGTAGAGGACAGGGAGAGTACTTCAGGTTGATGCTTCAGCATTGGATCAAGGGTTGTCTCGTGGTTCAACAGGAAGCAGAAGTCAATTGCATTGAGCTCGGCAAAGGCTGGGTACATGGCTGCCTGCATGGCTGCTTGTGAAGGTATGTGGCTAAGGAAGTTACTTTCAGGGTTGTTTGAGTGTGAGCTAGAGGCTACAGTAGTTCACTGTGACAATCAGAGTGGCATCAAGCTATCTAAGAATCCAGTGTTCCATGACCAAAGCAAACACATAGACATCAGGTACCACTTCTTGAGAGATTGTGTTCAGAGAGGAACCATCAGGTTGGAATACATACAAACAAATGAGCAGGGGGCAGACATTTTCACCAAGGCAATTTGCAGACAGAGTTATGTGAAGTTCAGGGATAAGTTGCAGTTGCTACCAAATCCCTTCCTCGTTGAGAGGGAGTGTTAAAATAGCAGCAACAAGGAAGGTCTTCCTGCATTTATGTGTCTTTGCATCCAAAAGACTTAAATCGGGAAACCAATTGTATTAATTATCTTTCTTAAGTTTACTATGGAAAATAATTAAAGTGATCTAATTATTTATTGACTTTAAGTAAAATTAGGGTTTTCGCTTTACCTAAAGTTATATAAGAGAGGTCAATTGGTTGAGAGGATACACACACTTGTATTTCGACAGAGAATGGATACAGACAGGGAGAAAGTCAGACAGAGGATTTAGCTGGAAAGACGGAGGAGCGAGAAGCAGGATCACCGAGCTGACAGGCAAGACAAAACCCACACAGGTCGACAAGCAGGAGCTGCAAAGGGAGGTCATACTATACCGTACAAATCGTACGGTCGTACGGATCCACACGTGTGATGTCGTACAGTTGGGTCGTACACTCTTGCAGGAGGGTGTTGAGGTTTAGCTGGGGGTTTGCCCAGTGATTCTGTTGTGTAACTGCATTCGCCAGGTTTGGGTGAATTTGTAGTGTAGTAAACGTTCCATATTTTCTCATAATAAAATCTATATCTGACTGCTGCACCGGTTTTCCCATCTTGGGTTTTTCAAGGAATTTCCAAACCCAAAATAATAGTGTCAATATCGTGATGTGATGTTGTGATTTATTTCTCAGTTTTATATTCCGCTGCATACTATAAAAGATATTCATGTGTGGTTATCAATAGAGATTTTGAATGAACTGTTTAGCCCTAGTTGAATATTAAAGAAAAATTTACACCAACTTGGAAAGGAATCCAACTTGCTCGAAATTGGTTCACAAGCAGGGAGAGTGAACACTCATCGTGCAATGGACAAGCAAAAGCTCTCCAAAATGCCAAAGGCCAATTAAAAGTGATCAAAAACTATTCTCCCTCCTCATGACATCCTTTTATTAACTTCATGAGGCCTCCTAAGTTCGCATTTCCCTCCATGGGCTTCCTCCAACTCATCTTAGTGGTTTAGTAACTCTCGTGACACTCGTCTTCCTCTTCATGCTCCAATTCTTTCCCAATTCGAATGGTTGCCTCTAACTCCCAAATTCGACCTCTTGGTGGCTATATTTAACCCTATCATGTCAGATTTGTCATATGTCAGCAATCAGGTCTGAATTTGGCATACTTGTCATAGAACCTTCCATCATTTGTTGTCATAAAGTGCATAGAATCTCCTTCCAAGCGGCACACCTTGTCTTCTAGTCTCTTCCTCTTCCATGGGAATTACCCTCCTTTACCAATTCGAATTTCTTGGCTCATTATATGATATTTGACACCACATCACCATCCAATAATGTTACATTACCCATGTGTTCGAATTTGGATGAATATCATGACAAGTGCGCAGGGAATCTAGTCGCCCAAAGGCTCCACAAGCTTACAGGTTTCTTGATGAACCCATGCCACCTTATTTTCTTAGAATTTATCATTTATGTGACCCACTTAAATGTTAATATGGTAAACTAAAGTCCTTTTGGGTCCCATATCCCCTTATTACAAAATGTATGTCTCCAACTCAACCTAGGGAACTAGTAGGTTGGTGAACCATTATTTGCAAATAGTCTTATTTGGAATTTATTTAATTGGGGACATGACATTGATGCTTGCTATGGAGTGTTGTTCCATTTAATTTTGCAAATAACCCATTTTATGTGTCCATGTTTGAGGCGGTTGCTATAGGATGCAGTGTGATGTCAAATGGTTGGACCGATATGAGGGGTAGGACACTTCTCAACTTCTTGGTCCATTGCCCCAGGGGGACTATGTTCATGAGATTTATGGATGCATCTGCATATATCAAAGATGTGGCTTTACTATGTGGCTTGTTGGATGAGTTCATCCAAGAGATTGGTCGCAACATGTTGCCCAAGTGATAACGGACAACGCTGCGAACTATGTGGCTGCTGATATGATGCTCATGGCCAGGTATCCTACACTATTCTGGACTTGTTGAAACTTCAACCTTGGTCCTCATGTCTTTTGATGCACTAGATCCTTTTGGATCTACCTTCATAGTTTAGAAAAAAACTCTCTTGGCATTATACATCATCATGCTATATCTAAATGTGAGCTTGATTTTGTATGCACCTTTCATACTAGCATAAGCATCATACCATCCTCAAATAGTGTCACATGCATCATCACAAATATTTATTAGTAGCATCAAGATCATAATCGTCATAAATATCATGATTATTTTCTATACAAATGTACTTTAGCATAGTTACTTGTGTAACTCATCATAAGAGTTTATCATTCATAAGAGTTTATCATTCTAGTAAGTACACACACTCTGTCCAACACACTTGACACAAGGGTTTAATAGATCATATCTTCACACATGCACATATTGTTGCATAAAATCCTTAACTTGTCAAACACATACTGTCAATGTCATCCATATGATAATCAAGCTAGAGAAAAAAATGATCATATAAACCCTTGACATGAAAATGAAGATTAAAGTAATCATACAAACCTTAATCTCAAGAATGATCATGCTAACATAATCATATGAAGATAAACTTGCGTAGATCCCAATCATATGATAAATTAAGCACACTTCAAAACATAAGAAGACATACTTGTATTTTTTTAAGTAATACCTATTGTGCTTGCTAGTTGTATCTTTTACTAGGAGTATCATATGTTTTCCTTCATCAACATAAGTTACTTTTTCGCTTTTGTCTTCTTCAAAGGTTTTGGAACCTTTGTCTCTTGATAGTAACCTGCATTCCTCAAAGCTTTCCTTAAATCAAAATTAAGCACTTTAGACCTAGTACATAGTACATACATACCTTGAATGAAGGACTGCTTTATAGGCTCCTCTGTAGGGTCAAAACCCTAAAATTAAACCTCCTTTCCAGAATGTTGTGATGAGAGATTAATCTCTATGATGAGAGGATTCCAAATCCATTTTCAAAATGCCCAATATTGCATCAGAATTCTCCAATGTTGATCAATGTCCTTACAAGCCTACAAGGCCAGAAGCTTTAAAAGAAGACTTCCTCTTAATCTCCAATTTCTTCTACTAAGCCTGTCCAGTTGTCTGGTCTTACTTTTGCTGCAATTCCAAAATTTCTACTCCTCAAGGTCTGAAACTTTGTCCTGATGTAGCCTCATCTGTCTTCTTTCCAACCCCACAGGTTAGGGCATGATTGGATTCACCAAGAGGAATCTATGCTAAGTTTCTCAAGGCGACATGTTTATGGACTAGTTTCGTGTAGCGAACTTGTATGGACCGACATGTGTCACTGTTTCCACTTCGAGTTCTGAAACTCACACCAGAGACTAAAGTTCGTGCCTTTTCCAGAACATTTTACGAAATTTAATTTGGAGCTTCCTAGCCCTAGATCTAACATTTTTCCCTAGGTCACCTGTTTAAAACTAAATTCTAGAAGAGGATAGAACCATGTTTTGCATGGATCATAACTGATAAAGTATAGCAAATCTAAGGCTGAAACTCACACACAAGGTACATCAATATCTCATCTTCGATCTGTCCAAGTTTCAGCTCTTGAACGAGTTATAGAGAAAATGCCCAGATGACTAGATTTTGCCTTCTAGGGTTTCAAACATGTCAAACAATTCTTGCATTGTTGCCTTCTTGACAACCTGGCCCTGATACCATGTTGAATTTTTTATAATTTTCTACAACCAAATGCTTTCTTATTGTTATAATCAGATACGCATCAATACAACCACAAACCATTTCCATAAAGCATTTAACATGTAGGATCTAGTCAAGAATAACAATAGTCAAGAGATACAATGCATACAACTCAAGGAAATGGTTTTGTGAAAGCTTTTCTTCATAGAATTAGAGAGAAAATGATTTCAAATGTTTTGTATATACCAACATTTAAGAAGAGTTTGTTGTCCTTAGTAATGATTCGACAAACAATGCATCAAATTATTATGGAAGATAGGTTGGTTAAAATCAACTCAATCATACAAAATTTCAAAACAATCATGACAAAATGTGAAGATGGTAAGCTTACCAAGATGAAAAGGAAAGTCATTCCTCGAAAGCAAGATTTTGTAGGAACAGTTGATTCAAAAAATCCACCAATAAGTTTAGGGCATGTTTGTTATCGACATATGAATTTTGATAGCCTTTCACAACTCCAAAAACAGGGAATGGTTGAAGGGATGCCTACCTTTAAGAGGAAAAATGCAGTATTGTGAAGTTTGCATTTATGGAAAACAAAATCGAGAAGCACTTCCTATTGTATCATGGTGAGGAAGTAGATGCTTACAACACATCCACAATGACATTTTTGGACCTCTAGAGACTTCTCATGGAGGATGTAAATATTTTTTACTTATCATTGATGATTTCAATCAAATGACTTGGGTGTATTTCTTGAAGGAAAAAGTCAGAGGTATTTGAAAAGTTCAAAGTTTTTCATCGTCTAATTGAAAAAAAAACAAAGAAAAGATTAATACTTTTAGAAGAAATAATGGAGGGGAATTCACTTCAAATGAATTCCAAAATTATTGTAAAGATAAAGGGATCATAATGCAATTCACAAATTCATACACTCCACAACAAAATGGAGTGACAGAAAGAATGAATCGAACTTTGATGGGTATGGCGAAATCAATGTTGAAATTCAAAAGCTTAAGTTCCTCCTACTAGGTCGAAGCAATTCACATTGTACTTTACTTCAGATATATATCTCCCGCTGCTTCTTTGGAAGGCTCACACCATATGAAGCTTAGTGTGGTTTCAAACCAAAACCCAATTTTCATAGGTAATCATCGATTTTTGTGAACCAAGCTCAAGGAGCTTGTTTTTGTTTCAATCCATATAGAACTTTCACAAGTTTGCAAACTTATGTATCTGACCTTCAACTTCAAACCCTTATGGCTCCTTTGCACATTCTTCTAGGGCACACATTTCCTAGATGCTCATTCCACATTATTGCATGGTGAAAGAAGTTTCTTCCT
>LPNX010756528.1:504264-530267 GCA_001517045.1 Pseudotsuga menziesii | reverse complement strand
TTTTATTTGAGGTGGTTATGGTGGTTTCCTTGAGGAGTGTTCCACATGGAGTGTAAGCACATGCCATGAAGCATTTTTTCCTTGGTCAATGAAAGTCATATCTTGAAGAACATTTTGCATTAAAGGACAGATGGCACTTTGCACATGCTTGCATATTGCACGTTACTTGAGAAGGAGGACATGTGGCATCAAATTCCTGGGACTTCTTTTCTTTAGTATTTTGTATGGTATTTTAGTCTTGGGGAGCCCACTTATTTATTATTGTATTGTTTGAACTTGGAGAAAAGTATGGATCTAGAAAAACAAATACTATTTTATTGTTGAGGAGTTGATCACAAACCTATATAAAGGTTTTCTCTTAGTATCAGGATCCACCAGTTTCACTTAGTATCAGGATCCACATTATTTTAATGGCCCTCCTGGGGAGGACATCCCCCATGGGGTGCCCCTCACCTTAGTCATTGATGTACTACATTGTCATATCTTATGTTATGATGTTATGAAGGGCCTATGGTGATTTATGTCCCTAAGGCATCCCCTTTCTTATGTACCACATTGATATATCTTAGCACTTGTATTTCGCCTCACTTAGGCATCTTGGGTAAAAGTGCGCCCCACTTGACTTAGCCATGCAAAACAAAATTAAAAGATCTCCATCGTTGATGATATTTTAATCTCAACTGTTGGATGGATATTAATTAAAATGTGGACACACTCTTGATCTACTTAAGAGTAGTGCTCCACCCACTGTAAAGCATGAATTTTGCCATTGGAACTTCTAAATAAAGAGAATTTTATGGGATCAAATACTTGTGGCTTTGTGGATGAATGAATGTGATGATGATTGAAATTGTTTTTCTCTTGCACTGGGATATATTGGCATAGCTGCTTGTATATTTTGGATCCACTTTCGATTTGCAAGTGAAGGAGGCGATTTGAAGGAGGCGCATTGGTGGGGAGACTTACCCTGATGTTTCTCTTCAAATTCGGTTTAACAGGAAGTGGTTACTTCTTTATGACTCTCCATTTCTCTTCTTTTACTTCTTATTTGCAAATCCCAATCTTTTCTTGTCATACTGGCTTCCCCTTCGTATGGCAGGAGGAGAGGATGCATTGGGTCATTGAGCAAGTCAATTTCAACAAGAGCTTCTCCAAATTTCTCATTTGATCTATGAGGGAGCAATCCTCATCATCCAAGAAGGCATCTACAAATTCCAGGTGAGTATCTCATCAAACTCCTCTCTATTTAATTTTCTATCCATTGGTCGTCACATAATATTCAATAAAACCCTAACTTAGTAACTAGGAAAATTCACCGAAGTATGTTATGCTTAGAATTTCAATTTTTGGCGATTTGGGTTTTTGCGGCCATCATCCCAAATAGGGAAAACCTCTATATCCTCCAAGGTGTCAACTTAAGACTCCATTTTCCCACCTAGATAAGGCACTAGCGTTCTGGGCAATTCACCCTCTTCGTTTTGATAGTGATTTTCTAAGTATTGTATGTTGAGTTTTGGATATTGTCAAATCTTGCATACAAGCAAGAAATCAAGTGTGTTAGAAAGCCCTAATTCCACACATCAAACCCTACCTAGGGCATCTCTTAAATATGCCATTTCAATCCTCCTAGGGTATCAAGTTTGATCATTTATACTAACGCATAAATCCTGGATCTTTAAATATAATTTATAAGTCATTAAGCTAAACATCTTGGGTAAATTAGTCAACTTCCATAACTCTGTTAACCCAAGCATTTCTCTTTTAGTGGCTTCATCCTTTGATCTAGGGTTTAGTGGCTATTCACCTTACATATTCTTGACTTATAGTTTGATCTGGTGATATTGCCTTTGGTCTTTCCTTCTAGGATAGATCTAGGTTTCCCCCTTTGTCACTTGGGATTTAGTGGCATAAATTGAAGGGTTTCTCACCGACGTGACAACCAATCCATTATCTAGGCGTTGAGACACTTGTAGATCACCTCTTTGGTTTCCAGTCCCCGCTACCATCCTAAATAGGATACCTTTGTGGGGCAACTACAAGTCATGTGATAACACTACCTTTGGGATCTCTTATTAAATTTTCTGCAATCTAGGACAACAAAGATAGTGCCATTGTAGCTTGTACATTTCAGCCTCTTTTTCCCTCTTTTCCTTAATATGATGGCCTCCCATCTGCCTTATTTGACCCCATATGCCCAATGTAGTTTTCCTAGGCACAACTAACTGATCCATTATCTGGGGGTTGAGACACTCGTAGATCACCTCTTTGGTTGACACTCATAGATCACCTCTTTGGTTTCCAATCCCCTCTACCATCCTGAATAGGATACCTTTGTGGGGCAACTACAAGTTGTGTGATAACACTACTTTTGGAATCTCTTATTAAATTTTCTGCAATCTAGGACAGCAAAGATAATGCCATTGTAGCTTGTACATTTCAGCCTCTCTTGCCCTCTTTTCCTTAATATGATGGCCTCCTATCTGCCTAATTTGACCCCATATGCCCAATATAGTTTTCCTAAGCACAACTCTTGCTTTCAACCACCATTTTAAATCTTGAGAAAGCAATCTTTATTTCTGCTTAACAAATCTGAAAATTACATTTGAATATCATGCTTCAAAGTTGCCTAAAAGTCTAGCAAACTCGTCACTTTTGTATCTCTAACTAGAATTGAAATTCAGCAATACAAATATGGAATACATCATGTAAGATATATTCTAAAACAGATTTTTTATTTTTTATTAGGTCCCCAAACCCTCTATTGTCCTCTATATTCATTTGGACTTAGTATGCTTAGGGAAGCCCCCCTATGTTGGTGATAAACCAACCTAAATGAGGGAAAGTGTTTCTAAGGTGACAGTAATGACTTTCTGAGTTCCTCTTGGCATTCCACTTGGTGGAGACTTTACACCATATGTGAGAATTCAAGTGGTAATAAAAATCCATCATGTTTGGCACGTATTCTTCTTCACCTTTTTGGTGATTAGACCAAGTATTCTAGTCCCTAATTTACATTGTTTATATTTTGATTCACATCAGAATTCACCAACATACATTTACAATGAATCCACCTTTGCTTCACAGTGGGTAGAAGAGGTGTTGGCTTTTCCTCCAACTCTACCATATTAAAATCTCTTACAATAACCCACTCTACAGTTAGTAAGAAGTGAGGCATCCAATCCCACAACTAAACATGGATCTTGATGATGTGCCCCAATCATGATTTTCATCCAGCATCATCTCGCAGCTGAGTCTTTCCCACAATCAATAATGGAAGAAGAAATTCAAGATAATACGAGAACTCCCAAATACATTCACATAAAATGATCACATGCTAATGTGTATAATAATGATATATTAACCTCTATGTATACATTTTCTCATTCATTATACATGTAGGCTCACTACCCAACTGATCTACTCATTACTTACACATGCAACACCTCATGTACCCCATTAAGGTCATAACATGAGAACTGCCAATATATTTCTCAATTTAACTTAAATGGCCCTGTGCAAAAATGACAAATGGATTTGGAATGATAGAAAATGTTTCATGCCTCGGATGCGGGTGACACACCGGGTATTCACATGGGCCACCTGTCGTTCGGGACACGTGGCTCTGGCACAAGAAACGGAACGGACGACGAAGTGGTAGTCTTAAATGCCTAGGGTGGCGAGCTGCCTGCCAACCCCACAAGCAGTTGGGACGTCCAGTCGAACCTTGGTCGTAGCGCAGAGGAGTTGATACCCGCGCGTGTTTGTTCATTGTTCTAGGAAGCCGATATTTCGCATTATGGAGCCTGCTATCCTCCATACTCACAGCCTGCTTGTCTTCCTATTACTGTTAATCATTTCCTCCTCCGCCAACCTACTAGGAAAGTTGTGTGTGAAAATGCCAAGGAAACGGGGCACTCCGAAGAGAAGCAGTGCAGGGTGAGGAGGCATAAGGTGAACCTCAGAGCTACTGACGGATATGCGTCGCAAGTGTCCATGCCTATTAGATACATGATTGACGAATGGGAGTCTAAGGTTGTTTCTGAGCATTTGGCCTCTGGAAGAAATAGTGGCAAGATAAATCACTATTGGATGATTAACAACACGATGGCCATGTTGATGGAAGACCTAACGAACAAGTGGAATGGCACCAAGGACATGGCGCAGAGCATGCATACCTGTCTCAACCAGATCGATGTGCACTTGAGCACCCTAGAATCAAATTTCAACTGGCGGCACTATATTGTTTTTCACAGCGAGGATAACGCTGAAGGTGGTGGCAACATGGACCAACGAGGAACTAGCGGTGAGACCTCAACAGCTGCTGGAAAATCCATTGATCTAGTACAGCAGCACCTGGAGAACACCAGGATCACGACGTCTGTAAAGTGTGGTCGTGAGGCTCCAAACAGCGCCATCAACGTCGGTAAAGCACGGCCACGAGGCTCCAAACAGCGCCATTGTCGCTCAACCGCTTCAAGAGTTGCAACCTAAAGGCCGGTCGAATCATGAGGATGAGTACGGACCTTGCCCGATACTGGAGGAGACGCTAGAGGCATTTGCTGGACATGCTACACCCTAGACGCTTCACCGCCATCCCTGGTTCCCTCTGTAACTCACAGTTTTCTAGTTTTCTCTGTTTTATAAATGTGTTATTTTCATGCAAGTCCACAGTTACTTTCTAATTTGTAATATGTCAATCAATGTGCATTGCTCTGGGAAGAGCAGACTTTTCTACTTTTCAGAAAAAAACCCAATAGGAGCTCTAGTTTTTTTTACAGGGCGGGTGGCCTAATACTCTAAGGCCCCCGTAGCAAGACTTTTGATGCTCTATACACTGTTTTTTTCTTCTCTGTTAATAGTAATTTCTACTATTGCTTACAAAAAAAAAGATAGAAAAAGTTTCATGAATCACAAGAGATCTCCGTTATCCACCAGATCCTAGTTACTTTCGCCTTCCATTCTCCATTGTTACTAACTTTAGTTTTCCCTAGCACCTAAGGTTTTTTTGTTGAACAAGCATTTTCTTTCCCCTCTCCATGTGGGTCTTTTGTTGTGTCGCCTAGTTTTCCTTTCTATTTTTCTCCCTTGGTCCAGTTCCCCTAACTCCTATATTCCATGTTTGCTTCATGATTATTATATGACTTATCCTCTTTCTCCTTCCATTCTCCATTGCTACTAACTTTAGCTTGTATTGTCACCCAAGTGTTTTCTATTGAATGAACATTTTCTTTCCCTACTTCCTGTGGGTCTTTTGATGGATAAACTACTTCCCTTTCTTTCTTATCACTTTGTCTAGCTACCCTCACCATCTTGTTCCTTGTCTCATGATTAGCTACTTCTCTGTCACCACTCTTCCCTTCCTTATTGTTTTAACTTTTGAGTACTAAATGGCTTTACATCACTTTTTTTATAAAATGCAATCATTAATCAAATGGTGGGAGAAAAGCATGCAAAATAACCATCAGAAAGACTAAGGAAGAGTATGCTTTTAAGATGCATGCGCCCAAGCAACTAGATTGTAATTATTGATGAAAGGCCCCTAATGAACTACACTTGTACACATACACATTTCCTCACATGGATCTGCCTTCACGTTTTTCTCTAACCAAAAGGGGTATAAATTGCCTTGCAATCTCATTTATACATGGCTTGCAATGCTCAAGAGCCTTCAAAACTCAATACATGTTAAGTATTAGACTATTAGTATCGAGATGCACATTATAGAGAAAAGAAATGTCGCGAAGAATAATTATAGGTCATGGCTCCTATAATCATTCAAGTTCCATTTGCGATAACTCTTTAACTGCATCTTAAGACCCCAATACCACACAAATGAAACTCTTTCCAATCCTCCACCAATGTTTCTTCCAATTCCCCACATACCACTTGTAGATGTCCTTGTGAAACAGCATTTTTCAATTTTCCTAACAAATTACCAGTATTTCCAATCTTATTAAATGTTTACTAATTTTCAACTACAAGGATAAAAATGGGATTTTCCCTCAAATTGAAGTCAAATTTCCTAGCACTGTTTTCCCTACTACATAGGCATCACCATTTTTGCCTACTATGAACTCTACCTTTTCCTTATCAACGATTCCACTTTCAATTGGTGCATAGAGAGCCTCTCTCGCTCTCAATTCCTTTTGTTCAAAACATTTGGCCCCCGTATGAAGCATGAACATTCCAATGGGACCCATTTTCTTTTAACCTTTGTTTATCTTTTTATTTGTTACCAAATGTTTAATGACAAGATTTCCCTTTTCACAAGCTTCATTGCCACATTCTGGCCATTCCCAACAATTATTGCCCTTTGGTCCCCCATTATACTATTAAATTGAAAATCCCAATGGGATATTTCTTGGAAATATTCTAGAGCATTATTGACCATATCCGCTACATCTCCATGTGGTAATCCAAGAACACCATTATTTAGCTCTTGCTCCAAAAAGCAACCTTGCATGATGTACCAAAAAATTCTAAACAAGCATGCAAAACTATCTATATCTTATTAATATTGCTTGATTTTAAGAGTCCAAATCTTCGCAACACACTTGGCCCCCGTATGAAGCATGAACATTCCAATGGGACCCATTTTCTTTTAACCTTTGTTTATCTTTTTATTTGTTACCAAATGTTTAATGACAAGATTTCCCTTTTCACAAGCTTCATTGCCACATTCTGGCCATTCCCAACAATTATTGCCCTTTGGTCCCCCATTATACTATTAAATTGAAAATCCCAATGGGATATTTCTTGGAAATATTCTAAAGGGAGAGCATTATTGACCATATCCGCTACATCTCCATGTGGTAATCCAAGAACACCATTATTTAGCTCTTGCTCCAAAAAGCAACCTTGCATGATGTACCAAAAAATTCTAAACAAGCATGCAAAACTATCTATATCTTATTAATATTGCTTGATTTTAAGAGTCCAAATCTTCGCAACACACTTCAAATTTCAAACACTACATACACAAAGAAATGTTTGCATGTAACTTCCAATCTCACAGAACCTTAGAAAACTCTAGGCAAATTGCTACATAAAATAACATAGGATATTTTCAGACCACCAACCTTATGGAACAGATACTCCAACCCAAAATGAACTTCAATCCAACCAAACTTCCCCCTTTCCTCCGCCAAATAAATATTCCCTAGTACCTCCCTCATCCAAACCAACAAACACTACCCACCATCCTCATTTCCCATGCTACACAATATGCTATGTCCCATTAATCATAGCAATTATTGGCAAAAGGTCTATACTGCTGTGAAGGTCTAGGTATGTACATACAAACACACATGGCTCACATGTAATGTTCCTAAAAGTGACATGTATGCAAACCCTAAAACTGATATGCATGCAAAACCTAAAAGTGACGTGCAAACCCTAAAAGCTATATAAGAAGGTTAGTTGAACCAAAAGGGGATGATTGTTATTATTCATCTTTTTGGAGACAGGTTTGGAGAGCTCTGAGAGCTATTTAGGGTTGAGGGTGAATTCCTTAGCCAACAATTGGGTTCGGTGGCGAAATCTATCCACCCTAGCCAATTCAAAAGGATAGATACTTTCGATCTATCACCGTGCTTCAATACGACTGTACAGTCATCAATATTTGCAAGGATCCAGACACATCTACAACTGCGTATTCAATTTAGGGCAGCAAATCAAAGTACTTCTAGCTGGGCGCTTCACTTATGCTACATACTTCCCATCTCAGGCTATCTTCAAATCTGACTATTCATGCTCAGAGGCTCAGTCCTATATTTCGGGGTTTGTCCAAGGCTGTAACAGCCATAAAACAACCCTCTGTTCACTGCTGTTAGGGTCTGCAAAATACTTCAGACTGTCAACATTTGACAGTCATCCCAAACCAGCATAACACCTACACAAAACCGGGAACAAGAGTTAGTCATTGATTTCAGTTTTACTGTTTTAAAGGTTGTCCTATTTGAGGTGATTGCAAGGTCTGAAAATATATGTCAACTCCACCAAAGAGTACTGCTGATTAGAATATTTATGTATATTGGTTTTGAAAGCACTGCTGAGAGTGATTACTCAGTGTTGGGTTGATTTGGAAGGAGTTTCTCATTGCACAAGGGTGAAAGAAAAGACGCCATCATCCTCCAATAGACTGTCATCTACAGGACTACCTCAACCAACATATTCTTCATCATTTTCAGACTTCAAAAGCCATCAACAGCCACTGACATTCCTGGTGGAGATCCCATTCTCAACTGCTGTATATAACATTGCATCACTGATATTTAAATGAGAAACAGAGGTCATGGTATTTGGGAATCAATTCTAGTGTTGAAATACTTCCTCCTTGGCACTATTAAATATTGACTAAGCAACAGTCTTAAAGCTTGGACTATTAAACACCTTCCACAGTACACCTTCAGCACTGTTCGAAGGTCAGAGTTATTCCACTTATTATATATGGTTACACAGACTGATTTGAATCATTTATTATTTCCAGACTTTCATGAACAGTCCCATGTATTTCATTAACATTCTTAAGCTGAATATCATGGGTTTTGTGATGTTTATTTATTCTACTATGGCATGCAATTAATCTTTGGATAAATAATACTTACACCAACCAAGCAAACCAACAACCAACCAATAAAATGGCAGCTCTATGAACAAATCCATGCACAAAAAGGCAAACCTCTAGTTTGGGATATTACAGTGGTATCAGAGCATGATCCTTGCCAGCTGTGGGCATAGAGAAATAAGCAGAGATCAAGTTCGTGAGGATTTAAGGCAAAGATTAGCTTACAGCACAGCTGGGTGCATTCTCCAATGATAAGCTAATCTATTCATATCAGCTGCGTGGTCTCTGCTAAGGGCGTGAGCTTCAACAGTTCGTGGAAGAGAAGAACAACACATTCTTTTTAGGAGGCTGTATGAACAGTATGAAAAACATGATTATCTAGGGCAGCCCAACAGTGAACTGTTTGGGCTAGTTTCCAGATCTATACTTCATCACTTACAGTGGTTTCCATTGACATCTCTTGGAAGGGCATGTTAGTGGGGGAGCCTTCTTGCCATACTTAGGGAGGGCGCACTTGTGACTGCTATAGTCAATTCAGTGGAGGAGAAACGTGAGTATCCAAGCTAGGAAGAGAGGACGCATTGGTTGCTTGCACAGTCTGAGGAAAGGTGCTCCAGCAGTAACATATTTTGCCAAGGGTAAGATTCAAGACCCAAACAGAATGCAATAATAAAGCCTGTATTTTGGAACATGTTTACATAGAGAAGGGCACCTCAGTCAACAAGAGAAGAAGGAACATTCCTGTAGCAGCTTATGCATTTGACACCAATTTCATCAATCATTATTCCTGTAGCAGCACGTTCAGTCTAAAGGGATATTACAGTGATACATACAGAAGCCCTCTTATTGTCGGTTCGTTTACCTTTCAGGAGGAGTCGTTGTCCTTGGGGGAAGCAAAGAACTATTATGGCAGCACCTATCTTCTCAACTATGGGTGTATCTTCTTAATATTTCGTCCATTTTTCTCAGGCATGTACACAGTCTATTTTTATTAATAATCAGAATCTAATCTTGTGTTTTGAAGTCTGATTTTTAGTGCTGATTATTATATGTCATGCAATAATATTGTTTATGGTGAGAACTAGACAATCTGTCCATGAGATAAGCAAATGGGTAGCATGTAAAAATCAGATTACAGTCTTGAAAAATCACACAGTCAGCTACAGCCAACTCTCTCTCAAATGTTTGACGAAATACATAAACCAAACAGTGCTTCATAAGTCTAGTTTGTGTTACAATCGGCTACAGCAGTTTGTGTACAAGTGTTTCTGAGTAAGGGCACCAATTGTTTGACAAAAATCCCTAGCCAAACTGCCTCAGCATAAGTTACAGCAGTGTGAATGTAAAGTGGAATAAATCCAGTGGGTGTATTTTGGATGGGTAATTGATGGCCATAAAGACATAAAAGGTCCCATGAAACTTACTTCACGTGATTAAATTGTGAAAACTTTAGCTCGTATTGAATAAAAGTGCATGTGATGCATGCTTGTACATGCAAATGCATGTCAGTGATGTTGGTGAAGTGTATGTCAGAAAAAAGGTTTTTCTTTGCCAGCTTGTGAGAACATGAAGACAATGAGAAGGATCTTGGCTGGAAATTTGAAGAGGTTAGCAGTACTTCAACACTTGCCTCGATATTGGGAATATCTAGCCTTGGGTGATGAGGTATGTGCAGCATTGTCCTTTCAAGATTATTACACCATCAAGTTCGGGAGCCAGCCTAAGGATTTGGGTGAGGATCTCCTTAAAGGCATAGTTGGGGGAGTGAAAGAAGATGAGATCATGTTCAGACGCTCTCTCTTGTCATATGACAGTTTGGACCATGAGGAATCAGAGATTGCACCCTTAAGTCTTCTGGATGAGCACAAGGTAGAAGAGAAGGCAGAAGAGGAACCTCAGTTAGATTCATGGAAACAAGTGAAGAGGCATGACACAGAGAGGATTGATTCTATACACGCCGAGCAATATGGAGGTTATGAGCCACATCTTGTGGAGGGACCATTAATGGTTCAGGTTGTAGATGCAAATGCGTTGATGGGAGACATATTCCAGGGACTAGTTGATAGTGACATGGACGAATCCCTTATTTTCCGAAATGGGTATAGTACAAATGTGTGGGATCCTGGTTCAGATGTCATCAGTCGAGTGAGTGCCCAAGAGGATGTCGCAACCTACACAGGATGCAGGACAGTTGTGACCCATGAGGGCATGAGTGGCACTCATGGTTTGAGGGAAGAGCCTTCAGCGATGATTCTACATGAGCACTCAAAATTGCAAGAGACTGAGGAGAGATCTGACATAAAAGATTTGGATCAGGTATGGGATCATGAGTTGCCTATGTGGGATAGTGGTTTAACCATGGAAGAGGTAGTTGAGCACATTCCTTGTGGACCAGCAAACAAGGAAGTGTATCCATACAGAGATTGGGTAGACAGTTATATGATGGAGATGGAGACACCCAAGTTTACAGGCTTAGTTGACATCAGTGGAGTTGCTATGGAGGAGAGGGCCAACCTCCGCTTCCAGGAGTTTTTTCGAGGGATGCTTAGGTTTGGAGGCATGACGGAGTAGTCTTCTGAGGAGTTTGTGCAACTTATGATTGCTTGGCTCATTAAGGGCATTCAGATGGATTTTGGTATCAGTCAAAGGGTTGTTTGGGATCCAGGTATCAAGGGGTCAATTCATGATTGGGTGGTAAGGAGGCATGAGGTGATCCAATGGTTCATATGGGATCCTGGTATTGGTGTTCGAATGCATTTTTTAGTTGACAGTTGTTGATTGCTTGAGGACAAGCAATCTTTGGCGAGGGAGGATTGTAATGTTCCTAAAAGTGACATGCATGCAAACCCTAAAAGCTATATAAGAAGGTTAGTTGAACCAAAAGGGGATGATTGTTATTATTCATCTTTTTGGAGACAAGTTTGGAGAGCTCTGAGAGCTATTTAGGGTTGAGGATGAATTCCTTAGCCAACAATTGGGTTCAGTGGCGAAATCTATCCACCGTAGTCAATTCAAAAGGATAGATCATTTCGATCTATCACCATGCTTCAATACGATTGTACATTCATCAATATTTGCAGGGATCCAGACACATCTACAACTGTGTATTCAATTTAGGGCAGCAAATCAAAGTACTTCTAGCTGGGCGCTTCACTTATGCTACATACTTCCCATCTCATGCTATCTTCAGATCTGACTATTCATGCTCAGAGGCTCAGTCCTATATTTCAGGGTCTGTCCAAGGCTGTATCAGCCATAAAACAACCCTCTGTTCACTGCTGTTAGGGTCTGCAAAAATACTTCAGACTGTCAACACTTGACAGTCATCCCAAACCAGCATAACACCTACACAAAACTGCAAACAAGAGTTAGTCATTGATTTCAGTTTTACTGTTTTAAAGGCTGTCCTATTTGAGGTGATTGCAAGGTCTGAAAATATATGTCAACTCCACCAAAGAGTACTGCTGATTAGAATACTTATGTATATTGGTTTTGAATGCACTGCTGAAAGTGATTACTGAGTGTTGGGTTGATTTGGAAGGAGTTTCTCATTGCACAAGGGTCAAAGAAAAAACGCCATCATCCTCCAATAGACTGTCATCTACAGGACTACCTCAACCAACATATTCTTCATCATTTTCAGACTTCAAAAGCCATCAACAGCCACTGACATTCCTGGCGAAGATCCCATTCTCAACTGCTGCATATAACATTGCATCACTGATATTTAAATGAGAAACAGAGGTCATGGTATTTGGGAATCAGATCTAGTGTTGAAAGCTTCATACTTTCTCGGCACTATTAAATATTGACTAAGCAGCAGTCTTAAAGCTTGGACTATTAAACACCTTACACAGTACACCTTCAGCATTGTTCAAAGGTCAGAGTTTTTCCACTTATTATATATGGTTACACAGGACTGATTTGAATCATTTATTATTTCCAGACTTGCATGAACAGTCCCATGTATTTCATTAACATTCTTAAGCTGAATATCATGGGTTTTGTGATGTTTATTTATTCTACTATGGCATGCAATTAATCTTTGGATAAATACATATTTACACCAACCAAGCAAACCAACAACCAACCAATAAAATGGCAGCTCTATGAACAAATCCATGCACAAAAAGGAAAACCTCTAGTTTGGGATATTACATCACACATGAGGAACGAAAAAATAGAAATAAAAATAAACGATTAAATGGGCACACACAAACTAATGTGTTGGATATGTGTTGTACTCTTTCAAGGTTCCCAATGCAAGGGGGTCCAAGGGTGTTGATCAGCCCCATTGGCTAGTGGGGCACGAGGGAGCAGTCAACCCCTCGTCATGGGTTTGGGGGCAACGCCCCTAAAAGATTTTTTTTGAGTCCATCTTTGGTTCATTTTGAGTTGTTTTAGGCCCATAGTTTTGTGGTCCATTGTAAATTAATTTCGGTCAAGGAATTGGGGTTTATGGATCAGGGTTTTGGATGCTATAATATTGTATTGTAAATAGAAAAGATAATACAATGAGATAGAAAGTGGAGAAACTCTCAAGAATGTCGATTTTCCCGATTTCGGGTTTCCAAGGTAACTCTCTGTGTAATAAGTGTGTGAGGCATTGTTAATTGTTGTGTTTTAGGTTCTATTTGGTATTGTTTTTCTTTACATAGGTTTATCAAAATTCTTCAATATGTGCACAGTTCGAAAATAATGTGAAATACCCACACACAAGAAAGGAAGAATGCAAGTACAAGCGAGGCTATTGCAATTCTATACATTACACATTGTACGATTCATTAGATATATAAAAGAGTTCAAAAGGTAAGGTGAAAAGCTAGGCAGAGGTAGGTGGAGTGTTAAGTGAGAGTTAGAAATATAAAATACAAATATAATACCCCTTTGACTAAGTCAATTTTGACCAAGTCTCATAATAAACACACATATTCCTTATGCTTCGAAGTTCGTACATTGATGAATGTTTTATTGATGTACTAACACAAACTAAATACACGCATGGTCATTCTATCTCAATATTCCCTAGGATTGGCCACAAGAGTATTGTGTTCAGCACTAACTGACTATGGATCTAATAAGAAGATTAGGGTTACCCCGTCTCTAATACAAGAATAGAAAGGTTCTTGTATTTAATACATGCACCTCAGCTAAAGCTTGCATATATACACAAAGTCCAATAAGAAAGACCCAATTTAAAGTACACTATATTTAGTCACGACAAATACTAAATGCATTGAATTTGCAGATGACAACTCATATCTAAATCTGCAAATGCAAAAACAAAGAGATAGATACCTTGCACATATTCCATGTCGTCCATGGTCCAAATGTGGCTTCCAATTATCAAGAGAACTGCACAAAAAACATGAGGCCAATTATTGTAAATGACTGAATGTTTAATAGCACTTGAAAACATTCATGTTATGACTTTAAAAAAGCTTAAGGTCCATTGTCGGTGTCCTTGAAGAATACACTACTCTTTTTTAAGACATTCTGATTAACAAACTTATAATATACAAAACAAAATAATTTATGATTCCACATATTTGATCCAACTTAGTGTTAACAAGTCTAAAAGTTGTGAATCAATCATAAGGTATTTCATTTATTAACAGCTATATGTAAGCATTCCAAAAAAAAATTAAGATATACTTGTGAATAGGAGTTGTGCCAACCACAGAAGGGAAGAAAATGGCAATTGGATGGAGAAATGATAAAAGAAGAATTCGGTTGATGTCATGGTAACAAAAATTGGCATCTAGACAGAGGACAACAAAATTTCCGTAATCAAAAAGCAGTATGGGATGCTATTTGTAATTTAGGATAAAACCAAGTGAGTCCTCCCTGAGTTTCTTCCTCTATTTAAACTTTTACACTATCATAGTGTCTTTAACTTTATTTTACCGTATTATTACTAATTATGTTAAAAATCAACATTAAAGTTTAAACAAATCTTATCAGAACCGAAACTAGACCATAACCAAAATTGCCAAAATCTCGAACCAGACCAAAACTAGGAAAAAAATGGGGAAAAACAGTAGTGAAAAAATACATAAAATATTGAAATTATAATATAAATACACATACACACACACAAACCAGTAGACACCAAATGTAATGTTGCTCATGTATAATGACTTGAGGATAAATATAGAAAAAATGCATGAGAGTGAGATACATGTTTGAACAAAAATACATTAACATTAAGGCTCTAAACGGCCTCCACAGTAAAGAAAAAAACATTCAACAATAAATCATGATTCACAACATATAATCAAATTCATCTCCTACAGCGGGATCCTCATCGACGCCTATAGAAAAAAATGCATAAGAATGAAATACGTGAACGAAAATACATTAACATTAAGGCTCTAAATGGCCTCCACAGTAAAGAAAAAAAAAATTAAACAACAAATCATGATTCACAACGTATAATCAAATTCATCTCCTAGATCGGGATCCTCATCAATACCCTCTGGCTCTGCATAGGTATCAATGCCATTCCTCTCACCTGAACTCTCCAAGCACAGCCTCAATCTCCCTCCAAATGAACTCTCTTTGGCACAGTTGTAAAATTTCCAAATGATTACAAATGATCAATGAGAAAAGAACCAGTCCCGGTCAAAGTTTTAATATAAAATAGAACTGTTTTGGGCCCAAAACAATCTAAACCAATCAGTTCTAATCACTATGGTATAAATGCATTCATACCCTCCTTGGTCTCTTCAGCTCCTGGATCTTGTCCACTTGAGCTCCTCCGCCCCTGTGCAGGACTACATGATTGGAACCAGAGCAGGAACTCTTCCATGCTTCAGCCTAGCTCGACTTGTTTATCTTCACTTCCGTCTACTTCCTTGCTTATATTGTATTTCCTTTTTCTTTAAGGGAGATCGTTTGATCCTCCCACATGCATAACTTATCATTGTAACCGACAGTCCCGTTGACCTACTTTGTGGTCATTTGTGGACATTAATAAAATTATCTTATCTTATTCATATATTCCTCAAAAATAATACACAAGATCTAAATTACATTTTAAAATACACTAAATGTTTTAAAAATATCAGGATGCATTTTCAAGTTCTTAATGCAACTACCCTACATTCCTAATGAGCTATTCTCCTAGAAGATTAATCACATGAGAATAAATGCACAACCATCTAACAAGACTCAAATATGCAACTGGGAAAGTACCCATATCAAATATCTCAAACAAAAAAAGAGGCACATATTTAAATTTTAAATAGATAGTGGACCTTGACTTCTTAGTGTAAGAATCAGCCTAGTGGACCCCCCTTACCTCTAGTTATTCCAATGTTAACACCATTGCATCCTTCTTGTATACATGACAAGAAAACTTTATTGCTTTGCCTCTTTATAAAACTAAAGGTAGTCACATGTCACTTCATTTTCA
Source organism: Pseudotsuga menziesii (assembly GCA_001517045.1). NCBI lineage: Eukaryota > Viridiplantae > Streptophyta > Pinopsida > Pinales > Pinaceae > Pseudotsuga > Pseudotsuga menziesii. The sequence goes on along the minus strand of LPNX010756528.1, from coordinate 514,284 downwards.
ATTGGTTCTTACACTTGTCCATCATGTGTTTGGATGTTCAAGAATTTGGGAAGACATCCCAAATGCTCATGATACTATGTGTTGCTTACAACTAAAACGCAAGCATTTTCAACCAGGATTGACTTTCAGTGAAGATTCCAAGTTTATTGAAATAATCAAAGCTACATAGCACCTTACTTTATCCCTGAAGAGAACAAATTCCTAGGTTGCAAATCTAGAAAGCATTGAGACAATGGAAGTTGTAGTAGAAAGAGATGCACAATCTTTCCAATATCATTACATTCATATCACATAGAACATAATATATTAATATATATATATATATAGTGCTTCAAGGAAGCACACATAGTACATATCTACATAATGATAATCAATCCCAAACAATATTATCTACAGAACGCTGGGGACTTCCCCTATCACAAATTTAAAGAGGAGCATTCACATTGCAATACTTTATTAAGCACTACTATGTAATGGGCCTTTCTTATTATCGTTTCTCTTTGTTTACTTTATGGCAGAGGAATCTAGGGTTGTATGCATTTGACCTGGTCTTAATGACATTGGTAAGTTTAGGGACAGCTCAAAGGAGCCTGCACAGTGGAATATCAAGTTGGGAGCAATATGGAAACATAGAAGCATATGTGAATGGCAATTGGAAGCTTGACTCTTCCCATAGTGCATTTCCATGTATCAAGAGGATTTTGTGTAGGATTTTAGAACGGAATCCTAGCTTTGGTAAGACCCAAAGAAGGTATTGACTCTGTGACATGCTATTTTTACTGTAATAGAAATTGGAATAGATTTCCAATCTTAGAGCGCAACCACAAGTACTTTTATTATGGTGTGACTCCATCCAATTTGAGAGTTTTACTATAATATACTCCATGAGATTGAAGTTACCATGATATACTTGTAGGACTGATTCCCTTCCTTGATGTGATTTCTTGGAATTCTGCAACTTTCAATGACCAACTAATTCAGGGGGGCAAATTCATATGATACAAATGTTGAATTATGTAGATATTTACTTCTCAAACAGGCTACTAGTTAAACTCAGATTACTGTTTAATAAACTATCTCATTCGACATTCAGCTGCAAATGAAATTAACTCATAAAAATGTCTAAACTAGAAGCACATGAGAATTCTATTAATATACTGAGAGCAGAATTAAAAATGACAGCCACATAAAAAATTCAGACTCAAGATTTTAGCCAATTTGGCCCAGGCAAAACCCCAACTTGGAAAAACCTGTGAGAGAGAGGAGTCTTATTTTATTTCTTCTTCAAAAAATGAAATGTACAGCAATAAAATTTCTCAGTGAGTACAACTTATCTCTACCACAGATTACTGAAATTTCCCTTGAAAACAGTCTCGTTTTCTGCGCATACACAGTCCTGAAAATTTGTGCCAACAGTAGCACTGTATGGACTTAACAGTTCAGCCAGCTACCTTGGTGCGTGTTCCCACTAAAAAAACAGCAGCAGATAACCTCGAATTTTGTGAACTATGCCTCAAAACCCATGCCTTCTCATCCTGTACGGATCTGCAGTCATTAATGCTGTACGGACAGCTTAGAACAGCATGCCAACATTCTGGAAAAACGTGCCTGTACTTGCGCACTCAAAATTTGGGCACCAGTTTACTCCCAGAACTGTGTGCCCTTCACCTCAATTTGTGTGCAGACAACTAACATAAAATACAGCTAGGCTCCACCTTGAAAATCGTGGCAAACAGCTTTAAAATTGCTGCAGTACGAATTTCTTTTGGGAATCGTGCCAATCTTCAGTTCTTGGAATGCATGCCAAAGCTCTCCCTCAGCAACTCGACTTGCTCTCCAACACTCTTGGTGAGTGAAAATGAGGAATGGGGTGCCTTTTTTATTGTTTTCCCTTGTCTTTTCATTTCATAGTTGCATATATCATGTCGGCAAATATATCGCCGAGGGTCCGGAATGTAACTTATTGGCAGCAACGGCGAAAATATCGGAAAATATCGGCAAATGTTGTAAAGCATCAAAAAAATACAAAATAAACCATTTTTCAATGTTTTTAACATTTAAAGCAACAACAACATCAAATAAACACATTGCTACATAAATATGAAAATACAACTAATATATAAGATGCATAAGATGTTAAATGGTGGATCATGATCACATATAGACTATAAACTGAAAATACTGAAATATGTTCCTGATGGAATGATAGAAAATCACATCAAATCATCAAAATAAATGTCTCTCAAGAGATGAATCATCATGACTCATGAGGCATCTAGATACTACATAATACAATGATAAATAGTAGGAATCATCGATCCCCTCTACCCCTTTTATAGGCAAGGGGCACCACTCTTCCTCTGGAAGCAGTAGTGGGTCCTGTAGGTGCTTTGGATGAGTTAGGCATCAAATTGGAAGCTCCAACTACTCGGGCTATGGTGGAAGGTCCAACTACTCTACAATTTTGATGAAACTTCCCATGTTTAATGAGTGAAGGGTACATTTTTATTAAGGTCATGATAAAAGATTTCAATAGTCAATGCCACCAACATCAAGGTACATAGAGGGGTTGATGTGCTTGATTAAATGCCAATCCCATACCCTCATACTTGATAAAATCCAGTGGAATTGTTGAAATCTTGAAATCCTGAAAACTATTAAGTTTGTTGAGTTCTAAATGGGATTTAAAATTCTACTTTTTGCATATGAAGTCCGATGACGTTGGAACCACTCTCAAACATCCTGAAACAATTGATGGTAATGTTAAAAATTTAAGTAAAATGATAGAAAATGAAATTTAAGGAGAATGTCACTTTTACTTTCAGAATTTAATATTACCATTTATTACTTTAAGAATTTAATATATTTAGTTTTAATAACGTTGCCAAAAACTTAACCCATGGATTTATTTCTCAAATTTCATGCAAATTTTTTTAGCAGAGCGATATTTTCCAAAATATCCTGATATATCGTGACACATTGAATATATCGCAGTATACTCAAAATGTCAAAAATGTCGCGATTTTTTAATGGCGATATATCGCCAAGGGAAATGACTCACGATATATCGCGGTATGGGCGATATATAGCCGATATATGTAACTATGTTTCATTTCACCTTCCTAGGGTAGCTAAAAGGACACTAGATCAAGGGCCCACATTTAATCTAGTGTTTTCTCATCAATGGATGAGAAAATTCACTTTTCTCTCCATTAAATATTTTCTCTCTCAACTCTCACTAAAATTTATTTAAAAGGCACTTTATTTTCTAAAGTCAATTAATTACTCATCTCAAGCAATTAATATAGGGGTCATGTAACTTGTCCCCTTTTAGTGACTAGGGCACAAAGTCACTAGGGGAACACTTCCCTAGGTACAAAAATCCACTCCCTCTTACCTAGGAAGGTGTTTTCCCTCACTCCCAACTTACCCCTAAAGAAAATAAATTGTTTCTCCACCAAAGCTGGTAATCTGCTCATGTTAGGCATCATTGCATGAAGGACATCTTGAGATGCAACACTCACCACTTCCGCTTCCTGCAGGAAGTCCTTCTGCCTTGTCCTCCACCAAAACCACACTCTAGTCTCACACTGTCTGCTGTAGAACCTCCCTCTGTCTTTGGAAGTTGTCCCTCTACAGAACTTGTACTCTCCACTGGTGCCACGTATCAAGAAGTCTCATATCACTCATCCATCAGTGACAAGTCGTACCAACTGACTCTCTTGTCGATACTAAAAGAAGTAGCCTCTCCCGTACTCCACTAAATCGAAGACCGACTACTCGGTACCACTTCAATCTTCGAAACATCTCAGTCTCCCCTCTAAACTAAGGACTGACTAGTCAGCGCCACATCAATCCTTGGAGCTTCACACCCTCCATCTATCGCATACTCTGATTCTGTCATGCACCCAAATCCTCCAGATGTAGGTTGGCCACACACTACATACTCACCATCTCTCCGATGACCAATCAACACATGATCAACCAGATCCACCCCCACTGGATAGATAAATATGTGTTCACTCTTAAACACCACTGCATACCCTGCACCCTCCAAGGATGGAATAGATAGTTTGCTATCCTTCAACCCTGGAACATAAAGCACTCCTGATACCTCCAAAAGCTCTCCAAACTCTAGCTGGAACTGTACTCATCCCATTTCTCTAACTATATACATTGTGCCCTCACCATCCTATACGAGCTGCTCTGGAATAGTCTCTAAAGTGAGGAATGCATCTCCCATCCTAGTCATGTGCTCACAATACGCACTCTCAACTATCCACTTCCTTGCGACCACAGGTCTACTACTACCGCAACTCGAAACAATTGTGACAAGAGAGAATTATCTCTCGAACTTTACAGCGTAACTCTCTATCTCAGTAGTAGATGCAACCTGTTCCTCCTTCTCCTGCTTTCCCCTCTTCTTATTAGGACATTGGCCAGCATAATGGCCAAACACATTGCATGCATAACACTTAGCTCTGCTCAGGTCCTTCTTCTGCTCACCTATCTATTGCTTAGCCCCTCCCTTAGGGCCCTTCTTGTACTTCTTGCCTGAAGCTGACAAGGAAACATTCTCCTCTTCCTTCTTACCGTTTGATGAGCTATCTTGCACATAATTTCTCCAGGTCTCTTCCTACACAAATTCGTCCCAAAGACGGTCCCAAGAAGGCATGTTCTCTCTGGCAACAATAGTCTCCACAAAAATAGTCCATGGTTTTGTCATTTTATTCACAGTTGTCCGCACTAGCTCATTGCCCTCAACCTTCTCCCCAACCACTACAAGCTCGTTCCGCACCTAAGTGATCCTGGTAAAGTAAGAAGCCACATTTTCAGATGTACCATCCGTATGCTCTTCAGCGTCTCTTGTAGTACCATATTTCGATTCTCATTCGAACTTTGGTACAAATTGGTCAAGGCATCCCACATTTTAAATGCACAGCCTTTACCTGTAATGTGTGGGATTGCATGGTCCTTTACAGCATGAAGGATAATTCTTCACACCTTGATGTCCTTCTTGTTGAAGGCTGCCAACACTGTTGCATCAGTAGAAGCAAGTACTTGCACTAGTTTTGCTTTTGTTATTTACTACATCATTCCACAACTCATTCTCCTCCAGTATAAGTGCAATCCTGGCTTTCCACGGAATGAACTTGGCTGCCACCTCACTGAAAAATGTAAGCCCAAAAATCTGCTCACGGAACAAAAGAAAGCCTCCCTCTGAAGCCTGAAAATCAAACCCACAATTCTGCCCTACTCTTCTCAACCTAGCTCTGATACCATGTAGATTTTTACTTCTCAAACGGGCTACTAGTTAAACTCATATTACTGTTTAATAAACTATCTCATTCAACACCAAACGAAATTAACTCATAAACATGTCTAAACTAGAAGCACATGAGAATTCTACCAATATACTGAGAGCATAATTAAAAATGACAGCCAAACATAAAAATTTCAGACTCAAGATTTTAGCCAATTTGGCCCAGGCAAAACCCCAACTTGGGGAAAACATGTGAGAGACAAAAGTCTTATTTTATTTCTTCTTCAAAAAATGAAATGTACAGCAATAAAATTTCTCAGGGAGTACAACTTATCTCTACCACGGATGACTGAAATTTCCCTTGAAAAAAGTCTCGTTTTCTGTGCATAGAAAGTCCTAAAAATTTGTGCCAACAGCAGCACTGTACGGACTGAACAGTTCAGCCAGTTACCTTGGTGTGTGTGCCCACTAAAAAACAGCAGCAAATAACCTGGAATTTTGTGCACTACTCTGCCTCAAAACTCGTGCCTTCTCAGCCTGTACGATGTTACCGCCTGAGTTGCACTCTGTCGGACTTTCAAGAGAGCCGACATAAATGAACAAAATACTTGTTCAAATTTAAAGTTTAGAAGTCCATTCAGGCCTTCCAAGGCCCTTTTTTCACTTTTTTACCACATGTTCAAACTTCATGCCCTACGGGAAAGTTGTAAAAAATGTGTTAGCACGGGTTTTTTGTAAAGAACTTGGCTTTCTATGACTTGGTTATCAAGCCAATTATTCCAATGTGTTTTTTCCCTTGTTAATTATGCAATGTTGAATAAGCGATGCATAATTTTCAAGTTTTTCGCCTGCTCCAAAGCTGGAATGGTCGTCTTGGTGGTTAAACCCTGGGAGGTTATTAAAGTTCACGTGTCAATGTATATGAACGTGCTAGACATTGGTATTGAGTCGTATGGACATGTGCTAGGCCCGCCTAAGTTTTTGTTCAATTTCAAGAAAATAAATTTTCCCGCAAAATTAGGCCATTTTTTAATGATTTAATTAAAAATCTTGTAAAGGGCATAAAAGCTTGATCCAGAGGCGGAATTTGGCGTGTGGATGCTCATTTTCACACTCAAAGCATCCTCTCTACCCCAAGATCCATTTTTCATCTGCTTTGGGTGATTAAAAAGTCACTTAAATCTTTTTTTCGCTAAAGAGGCATCAAAGTGTCAATTTAATGCCAATGGTGCAACAAATTAGCAAAAGACATTTAAAAAAAAAGTCAAAGGAGACAAGTTTTGACATGTTGGGTGACATGGAAAATTTGTCCCCCTTGAGAGGCGAACTCATCACTTTGGCAAAAACGTCATTTTTGTATAATGTTTGAAGACTAGTGAATACTTAATGTTGAAGTGGCTCGACACTCTTCCAAGCCTTAAGTCATGTGAGGGGGCCCGCGCTTGGAGTTTGCGTTTGGGTAGGTTGATTGGTGACTTGTCAATTTAAGAGGTGGCAAATATGGGGAGTGAGGTCGCCTACCTCATGAGAGGTGGGGCCTCCTCCATAATTATCACTTAAGTGAACTCCTACTTGAACCATGCATCACTCATGCGACTCAAGCTCTACGCTTAGTCATGGATCCCCCCCCTTGGGTTATTCTATTTAAACAAGTGTATTATTCATTGTAAACGATCAAAAGGTGGAACCTCTGCTTGGGCTCTTATGTCATATCTTTTGGCAATAATAAAAAAAGGCTTTGGAGGCTTATGTTGGTATGATCATTGGATGTTCAGTTGTTGTTTTCTTCGTAAATCACTGAGGTAACTTGTATGTTTTGCAATGCTTGTTTGTAGTTTGGAATGGTACTAGTCTTTGAAGGGAATTTTTATTCTAGTAGAATAGGAGATAATATTTGAGTAATTTGCTTCTTATTGTTAGCCTTACAAGAGATCCATGAAATGTTATCAATTCTTGCTTGAATGTATGCATTTTTAAATTTCTTATTTGGTTAACACTAGTGCATTTAATTCCCTCTCGCAAGTGTTCGTGAAGTGTTTCAGGTCACCAAATCAAGAGGATTTTTGTGAGCTTGTTTGCTCTCACCTTCCTCATGCATTGTTATAAAGGAACTTCATCCCTTAGGTTTCACCAAGAAGACGACTCCATTGCCCTTATCTGTTCTTGCTAACCATTGGTTCTTATTGTTTCTAGATCCCAAAGAAGTTTCTTCATTTGTCTCGGTTACTTTCCTTTAGATCTATCATTCAAGTAAAAATTATAAGTAGATATAAATGTCTAGATCTAGTTGTTTTTCAAAGTTTATCTAAGAGTTTAGATCTATATGTCATATCTGTTGAATTTATAGCATTAGCATGAATACTTTTAATATTTGCAGACTAACATAAACAAATGACAAGTGCAGTAATCAACATCAATCACATCAACACATTGGACACAAGATTTTTCACTGGGAAAACCTTTAAAGGACAAAAACCCCAAAAGCATTAGTAATTCATCTTAAAATGAGATGACTGAGATTCTTCAAAAAATCCACAAACCCTAACTGGGTTGTTCCACAATTACAGAAGATCAAATTTTCAATTTCACAGAAAAATGCCAATTAGGGCTCTTTCACAAATTAGAGCTTGTGGCCCTAATTCTCTCTCCTACCTAGAAATTTGCAGGCTGCCCCTACTGTTGCCCTTCTGTACCCTACTGCCCGTCCGTACCTGTTATGCTGCCCATCCATACCTGTTTGTTGCCCGGCTTATTTTTTGATGTTGCCCGCTACCCGGATCCTATTACTTGTAGCTTGTTCTCTGCTCGGTCCTGCTGTTGGGCAGTGGTACTGCTGCTCGGAGGGAAGACAAGCCCAACCGGGCCCGTAGGACTTGAGAGCTGCCCGATGAGAGGTTGAGGCTTCCCATAGAAGCTGAGAGCTGCCTGAGGAGGTCTTGATGTTGCCCATAGATGGAGGAAGAGGAGTTAGGGTGTAAAGCCCTAGCTCACAAAAACAAATAAGTATTTGTTGTAGCTGAACCCCTAGCTTAGGGTCTGTAGACTACAAGTGTGAATGCCCTAGCTAGACTCATGCTAGGGCATCACATCTATTTTCCTTCACTTGTGAAAAACTTCAGTTGGAGCAGTTGTACCTGTGAGAGAAAGTGTGTGTATAATGAAATGGATTGATCTTCTTTTATATCCTTTGAGTCACCTGTAAGTGGACCAAAATTAGAAAGATCAAAATATTAATATTTTATTCTTTTCTAATTTTGACTTTTGCCTTTAGTTAAAGGTCTTTTTGCACTTTCACTTTTACACCTTAGTGGTACTAAGGGTCTTCATGTATTTTTTACTTTTGCTTTAACCTTCTTCAAGTGCCCCTGTGGTCATCACAAGTGGTCGAGGTGGTCAAAGTACATCATCATAAACAGAGAGAGAATTACTAATACTTTTATCTCACACTTTGTGTGACACCAAGATCGGGTACTAAGGTGTCTTAACCAAGGATAGCTAAGCCTTGGAGAAGATCGCAAAGCCCACTGATCAAGGGTTAAAGTGTCACACATGCCTAGACCCGGTCTAGGGCTTATAGTGTCTTCTTGGTAACATACCACGTGCCTCAGCCATAGGCTGCATAATTTGACACTAGGTCAAATACTTGGTAACAAACCAAGCGCCTCCATTCTCCCAGAGAATGGCCCTTAGCCTCGGGCTGAGTCCTGGTAACCGACCAAGTACCTCCATTCAAAAGAATGGCTACTTAGAACTAGGTTGAGTCTACCAGTGCTAGACTAGATCCACATCGTGGTCCCGAACCAAATGTCACCATTCAACAGAATGGTCAATCAACTCAAGGTTGAGTCCCCCCAGTGCAGAGCTAGGTCCATATCGTGGTCAAGGACCATATATCATCATTCATCAGAATGATCACTCAACTCTAGGTTGAGTCCACACCGTGGTCCTGGACCAGGTGTCCCCATCCTCCGAAGAGAATGGCTCTCGATCTTGCTCAGAAAAATCAACAATATCTTCTTTTTGCAAGTTTAAACTTCAAAAATTTGAAGGGCTTCATTAAGAAGAATTTGTGCTTTCAATCTTTTATCTAGCATTTAGTGTTTTTCTCAATGTTCCCCCAAGTTTCCAGGACGCGGGAGCGGGGAAATGCACATTGGGGACGTGTGGAGACCACCCCCAAATTTTAGCGAAATTGGGGGAGGGGGGAGGGGGGACGTCCAGGTCTTAATAAAAATTAATATTATAAATAATTAAATCCCAGCTATAACAATTCAATGATTCATTCCATGTAAATAATAAATAGTATATACTAAGTTTATCATTGTGCAATGTAAATCAAAAAAATATCACATTAATAATAAAATACACATTATACAATTCATCATTTGAATCTTGATATTCATTTTTCTAATTTTAGTCATTGTAATTGAAAAATTGAATCAATGATGTTGCATGCTAAAATAGTGAAATAATAAATTACTAAAGACTAAGCCTGAAATAGAGACTAAACTACAATTAAAATTAAAATTTTGTTTTTTTAAACTGAAATTGGGAAAATCGTGGGGGGCGTCTAGGAGCCCCCTAGTTTCAGGAGGGAGCATGTGGAAGCCCCCCTTCCCCGAAGCATGCTGCAAAACAGGGGGACGCGCTCCCTTGTGTGTTTCCAAGAGTTTCCTGATTTTGGGGACATTGGGAAACGTTTCGCCGAGAGCCCTCGAGTCCTCGAGGCGCAGGGAGCAAGTCCTCGTGTAACACCG
>LPNX010756528.1:481044-504203 GCA_001517045.1 Pseudotsuga menziesii | reverse complement strand
GTTTATCTCATTTGCGTACCCAGCTATAACAATTCAATGATTCATTCCATGTAAATAATAAATAGTATATACTAAGTTTATCACTGTGCAATGTAAATCAAAAAAATATCACATTAATAATAAAAAACACATTATACAATTCATCATGATAATTTTCAAATTTGTCATTTGAATCTTGATATTCATTTTTCTAATTTTTGTCATTGTAATTGAAAAATTGAATCAATGATGTTGCATGCTAAAATAGTGAAATAGTAAATTACTAAAGACTAATCCTGAAATAGAGACTAAACTACAATTAAAATTAAAATTTTGTTTTTTTAAACTGAAATTGGGAAAATCGTGGGGGGCGTCTAGGAGCCCCCTAGTTTCAGGAGGGAGCATGTGGGAGCCCCCCTTCACCGGAGCATGCTGCAGAACAGGGGGACGCGCTCCCTTGTGTGTTTCCAAGAGTTTCCTGATTTTGGGGATGTTGGGAAACATTTCGCCGAGAGCCCTCGAGTCCTCGAGGCGCAGGGAGCGAGTCCTCGTGTAACACTGGTTTATCTCATTTGCGTACCCAGCTATAACAATTCAATGATTCATTCCATGTAAATAATAAATAGTATATACTAAGTTTATCACTGTGCAATGTAAATCAAAAAAATATCACATTAATAATAAAAAACACATTATACAATTCATCATGATAATTTTCAAATTTGTCATTTGAATCTTGATATTCATTTTTCTAATTTTTGTCATTGTAATTGAAAAATTGAATCAATGATGTTGCATGCTAAAATAGTGAAATAGTAAATTACTAAAGACTAAGCCTGAAATAGAGACTAAACTACAATTAAAATTAAAATTTTGTTTTTTAAAACTGAAATTGGGAAAATCGTGGGGGGCGTCTAGGAGCCCCCTAGTTTCAGGAGGGAGCATGTGGGAGCCCCCCTTCACCGGAGCATGCTGCAGAACAGGGGGACGCGCTCCCTTGTGTGTTTCCAAGAGTTTACTGATTTTGGGGACGTTGGGAAACGTTTCGCCGAGAGCCCTCGAGTCCTCGGGGCGCAGGGAGCGAGTCCTCGTGTAACACTGGTTTTTCTCATTTGCGTACCCATCTCTTGGAGAATCAAGCCAAGATCCTAAGAAGGCGAGCTTTCTAGCTTGCCTTACTTAGTTAAATTTCGCTTCTTTGCTTTATTTTTAACTTCGAAAAAAATTGCAATTTTTTTTGTAGTTTCCCAAAACACTCTTAAAGTGTTTGGGACCATCTTCTAGAAAATTGTTGTTGACTGCTTTTTGTCATTTGATGCACAGGTAGAGAGAAATGTTGCACAAAAATTGAATATTCAAGCAGGCATGAAGACTCCCAACCTTCCCCACTCGTCATCCCCTTTCTCTCCCTTCATTTTTTTGAAAGAAACTTGTAAATCCGTTGATCTAAATTGTAAATATCACAGGTGTCCCAAAAAAGAGTTTTTAGGTGATTGTAAGAACTATAATAAAAGAGATCGAGAGGGTTGTTTTAAGCCTTCTGCAATCCCCATCTAGAGATCGGCGTGGTGTGCCTTGTTAGTTTAGTTTGATTTTTATTTTATGGTTTAGTTTGCTTTTCATTTCAGAAGTAAAGGAATTATTAACCCCACGCTCTCCCGAGGATCCCAAAAGGGGGAAAGATATTAGTGGCAGGACTAATTAGAAAACAAGTTTCTTCTCATTATTTCATTTTTGTTATTTCTTTAAGATTTTAAAATTAACTCGGTTGCGCTCTCCCGAGTATCCTTAAAGGGGGAAAGAGACTCGCAGTCGTGAGTAGTCAGTCAATAAACATCACATTAGCTTTAATAAAATTGACAAAGGCTCCTTCCCCGAATGCTCTGCACCGTTGTAGCTTGTCTAATCAGCTCATTGTACCAGAAAGGGATACGAGTGACTCGAATAATAAGAAAATCCATATAAGCTTGTTCTTGAGAAATCGGCAGGTCGCAAAGGGTGATTACCATAGAGTCAGGAGGCTACTCCAAGCAGGTCATACTTCGCCCCATTATTGGACACTTGGTAAAGTCGCTTTAGCGCTCATTTCAAGAGAGCTTGTCTTGTTGGGCCAAACCCAACATTTACCCACTTGCCTAATCAACTCATTTAATAAATCTAAAATTTACCAACTTTAACACTAGAATACTTTCACCGAGATCATACTAGCAACCCTCATACACAAGCACTCTTTTCATTGGCACTAGTCTACTTTATTTGTATGCATAAATCGATTTTGCAAGTGTCTTGAATGGTTGGCATATTTTCTAAGTTGTTAAAGTAATTCATTTGCAGAGATTGGTGGATAATATTTTAATTCATTTCATCTTAACTCCTAGAATAGTTGTTTTTGCTTTCGTAAATTAGCAACCTTAGATTATTTTCATAGGGACCACCCCCCTTGGCTTCGCTAGGAGTTAGCCTAGACGAAGAAGCTGAGTATCGGGTGACAGCACTTGGCTCGATCTTGCCCCCAAGGTCACACCCTGTGGCTTGAAGATTTATGCCACGTTACCCGAGGAGCGAATTAGGCAGCAACATATGGATCTCTAGTCATAATGTTGTACAGACAGCTCGAAATTTGTGCACCAGTTTACTCCTCGAACTGTGTGCCCTTCACCTCGATTTGCATGTAGACTACTATCAAAAAATACAGCTAGACTCCACCTCGAGAATCGTGCCAGTCATCTTCAGAAATGTTGCAATACGAATTTGTATTAGGAATCTTGTCAATCTTCGGTTCTTAGAATGCGTGCCAAAGCTCTGTCTCTGAACAACTCGACTTGCTCTCCAACTCTCTTAATGAGTGAAAATGAGGAATGGGGTGCAGTTTTTTATTGTTTTCCCTTGTCTTTTCATTTCACCTTCCTGGGGTAGCTGAAAGGACACTAGATCAAGGGCCCACATTTAATCTAGTGTTTTCCCATCAATGGATAAGAAAAAACACTTTTCTCTCCATTAAATATTTTCTCTCAACTCCCACTTAAATTTATGTAAAAAGACACTTTATTCTCTAAAGTCAATTAATTACTCATCTCAAGTAATTAATACAAGGGTCATGTTTGTCCCCTTTTAGTGGCTAAGGCACAAAGTCACTAGGGGAACACTTCAATAGGTACAAAAAATCAACAAAACATTTTGGGTAGAGAGTGGTTGCCCTTTGGTAATTTTAGTAACAATTATGCAAATTAGTATTAAATTTGCATGTGCTATGGTTTAATTCCTATTTGAATGTTTGTCTTGTTCAAGTAATTTTTAGGCTTACTATGAGTAAAGCACATATAATCAAAATGCGTATGTAACTATTTTTAAGCATGCATCTAGTCTTATATAATTATGATTCTCATGGCTCTTGAATGGCACTAAAGCATGTCCTTCTCGCAACACTATCACATAAAAATAACCAATTTGTGAGCTACGATAAATACACATGTTTGTGTTTGGGTGTGTTAAGGATATAAAAATTGGTAAAGCAAAGTTCATCTTAATTTTTCTTGCTTAACCTCTGCTAATACTTGATATATCGCATGCATTATATCAATAATTTATTTACACTTCTTGGTGTTTTGGAACACAAGTTTGTAATACATGATATTTTATTTTTTCTTGCTTAACCTCTGTTAATACTAGATATATGGCATGCATTATATCAATATTTTATTTAGACTTCTTGGCCTTTTGGAACATAACTTTGCAATACATGATATTTTAAACTCTTGATAATATTGCAATGCATAGAAACACAAATTTGTAATACACAATATTTTTAACTCAAATATTTTGGAATTTGTTGGTATTGTGATGAAACGGCTTTATTCACATACGCCTTGGATGCACCTGGCCACCCCTTACCTACTAGGCAGGAGATGAATAGGATACTTTGCGATGATATCTACAAATAGGTTGTGCAGGTCACTTGGATCAACCCTCAAGGCGAGTTGTGTTACAAGATGGCCTTCTATAACAAGCATTTCATAGATCTAGGGACAAGCTTATTGTTCAACCCCATTACACACTCCACCATTTGGTGCATGCTCTTCATATTCATGTAGGCCAATTCAAGGTGGACTCTTATAGACATAGGGTGTAGATGGATCACCAGATTGATCAATTTGACATGATCTACTAGGTGTGCCATCTTCGGAAGGTTGAGACAGAGGAGAACTTCATTTTTAGTTGCCTAGTTCAATACCAAATTTCTTGTCAAGGAGACTTGGCTCTGGCCAATTTCTTCAGGTACCCCTACTAGAGATGTTTGGCCTTAGTGTTCCAACTCTATTCCCTTATCCTCCATCCACATCCACATCCACACCCTAGACCAACTTCCACTAAATGGAACGCTTCCTTTTTCACAGTACTCCCATCCACTAGATCCACCAAGAGGCATCCTACATCCACATCCTAGACCAGCTTCCACTCAATGGAACACTTTCTTTTTCACAGTACTCCCATCCCCTAGAGCCACCAAGTGGAAAACAGAAAATAATCATGTTTTCGACCCTATATTTGTGTAGACTCGGAGGACCACCTCCACTTCCATGAAACCCCAATAGCATTGCCATCCCTAGTCCCGCACCAACAATCAATCGATATCATCCAGATCACAACAATGGGTGCCCTCGTCCAAGTGGCAACACATTACACATTCCAACTCCTCTTCCAATTCTTCCTCCATACAAACTTCTATTTGGAAATAAATACATTCAACCTCATATGTTAGGAGAGATGGTTTCAGCGAACTCTAACAGGCTTGTACCATTTGTATCACAAATCATAGATCCATTCTCTTTGTACATCTCTCTCTCAGATTGACTCTCCATCTTTGGAGATGGATTTATGAGATACATATTAGATTCATACCTTACTCTTTGCATCTCATTTTACTACTTATCCGGAGATACCTCATCTTACTACTTCTTCTGTGGCCAATTTTCTAAGCCTTCAGATTTGTAAATTTATGTTTCCTATCCTACAAAGGAACACAAATATTCTTTCTTGTAATCATTGTAAAAAGAGAAGCAAGCAGGAAGCCAGGTGCTCGCACCCCATCCCCCAAGGGGGATTCGCGTTTTTTTTCCTTTTTTCTTTTCTTTCAAGTTTTTTACTTTTTTGCATTAAAATTAACAAATTCGACCGTGTTCTCAAAAAAGAGAGTATTGGTACTCAAATTTTAATCAGTTCATATTTAAAGTTTAAAACTCTTAAAATAAACCAGGCTTCAATCCTATATGCTCTTGTGAACATTGCAGGCCATTGGTTGGATCGTTGGGACAATTAGAAAGGGATTGAAGTGACTAGTAATTGGTCTAACACTCCAACTAATTCCCAAAAATGAAAATTCAACACTCATTTCGTTATTACGTGGTTGTGGGGAAATTCTTCAAGTGAAGAGAGAACTACTAGAAAGTGACTGTGGGGCCTCGTTGGGATACACCCTTGTTGGTGTAGTGTTGAACACAACCCCACGACTCCATCTAGCCCACACGTTACTGTGAGAGCCACTTCCAAGTAGATCCGAACATATTCCTCGTACCCATCGGGTATATCTGGAACACCATTTTCCCTTAATAATCAGATCATTACCATCTGTCATAAAACTGATCAACAATCAACCCACTCCTTTAGTTACTTACTCAATAATTCTAAAACTGACCAACTGAGACAACCGCAATACTTCTTGAGACATCACTAGCAACCCCCATTACACACAAGTACTCCATCAGCATTGGTCTATGTTTTATCGTCTATTTATTTATGGAATTTTTAAATCAATTTATGTGTTGAATGGAATGTCATTTTATGTTGGTGATATAATTTATTTGCGTATTATCTTAGTTCAGTAGTTGTATTATCATATCTCCTATAGTAATTGTTTTGTTTTCATAGATTAAACAGCCTTTGATTATTTTCCTAGGGACCACCCCCCTTGGCTTCGCTAGGAGAGAGCCTAGACAGAGGAGTCAAGATTAAGTGATAGCACTTGACTCTTGCTTGCCCCCAAGGTTGCACCCAGTGGCTTGAAGATTCATGCCACGTGACCCAAGGTGTGAATTAAGCGGAAAAAAGACTTATCAATGAGGAGGCGAGAAACCGCTCTTCAAAAGTCTTTTATTGCTTTGTAGACTTTCAAAAATCCTTTTACTCAATACCAATGGAAGCACTTTTTCAAAGACATCGAGACATTGGCATATCAAATACTCTCATCACTACCATCATGCATCTTTATGAGCATGTCCTTCGCCACCTCAATACAGCACACAAGTTTTATGATTTTCATTTTATTCTAAGCACCATTGAGGTGAAGCAAGGGTACCCTCTCTCCTCAACCTTGTTTGGGATTTATATTGACAAGCTAGAGTCCTTCCTAAAGAAGCATGTTCAACATGGATTGCTATACCTTGACTTGATGCTTATGTGTGCGCTTTCTTAGGAGGTTGGAGACCTATGTGGCATGGTGACATTCTTCTTGAGGTGCACATGGAGTGCTTGGTTGCTCACTTGGGAGGACAACCTATTTGTAGAAGCATTGAGCATTTAGGAGGGTGTTGAGCCCAAGGTAGCATGGGGCCAATTGGTTGCTTACATGGAGGTTTCGTATTGACTTGAGAACGCTTGGATTGAGAAGTGTCCATGGAGGTGTGGCGGACTTCAAGGAACAGAAGGCTTAAGAGGTAGTGTTGAAGCAGTATAGAGTCTAGACCTGTAGAGAGGAGCATTTTACTCTTGTGATGGAGTGGTCAACTTGGGACCTTTGCTTGATGGATGTGCATACCTTGGAGCTTAGCATGTGTCACTTAGAGTTGGAGAGCTTCACATGTTGAGATATATAGTGATTAGTTGGGTGTAATGAACATTAAAAATAATAATAAATAAACAATAATTAATGAAGGGACAAATGTCTTAACTAAGGAGTACGATCATTTCATCAACTTGACCAATCAATGTGTATATATATTGTCAAGGTGTTCATTATAAACCATCAATCTTATTTTATCTATCAATTCATTACATAGTTATTATATACTTGTCATTTATGGATTTTAGTCTTTTGTCCTTCTAAAATTTGGATATTTGGTAAATGAACTATGTTCATTTTCAAAGAATGAACCTTGTTTGTTTCATTTGGTATCAAAGCTTCATTTCTTATCCATTTTTTGGCCACGTTGGGTTTTAGAATTTCTCTAAGTTACCAAGTCTTTGACCAAAATCAGTCCTTTGGCCATATTGAGAAGTCTATTGAAGAAAAGATTACTTCCACTACAAAATATTCTAAGCACATATTAAAAGGGTCTCATTCATCTTATATATGTGTGTGTGTGTGTGAAGACAACCTGTTGTTGGTTCAAAAAAGCAGAGTAGACCAAAAATTCTTGTTTCAAAAATAACACAACATGCATTATAGTCAAGACGAGAAGAAAAAAATTTACCCGTATCTAGACTTCAAGGAGCCCATGGAAAAAGATGACAATCACTGGTAAGGGAAGAAATTGTAAAAGCAGTTGCCATATTGTTATTATAGCTATAATAGATCCCTATTGGCTACCACATAAGACGTTTAATTGCTCTTTATGCATCATATATGCCTTAAATAGTGATGATCTTTGAGTGACGTTGTTCTATAAAGTGTTGTCGCCGCACATTGAACCATGACCAACATAACGCTAAAAAGAAGACAGAAAGCAACGTACTTAGCATGACGGATTGGACGGAATAGCAACCAATTAACATCATATATCGGTATCATGATTGGCAACCATTTAAAAAAAAAATTAAAAGGCCAAAATTTACAGGTAGCCATCATTGAAATCAAGCTTAACAAGGTTAAAGTCATATGGTTCTATAGCAAAGAATTGTGTCATTTCTTCACGCATATACATATACTGGGCAGAGTTGCCATGGGTTTGAAATAGAGGACCATCGTGGAAGACTTACTAATCGAAGTACCCTAAACGCGACCGATATAACCATGGAATATGGAAGAGAAGATAGAGTTGTCGTAAGAGGTGTAGGGCACCAATATAACCATGGACTATGGAAGAGAAGATAGAGTTGTCATAAGAGGTGTATGCTTCTTAAGCTTTAAAATTATGTGTATCACGACAACCATTAAGTCATAAGTCACAAGGAGTAAACACCCCTCTATATCACCATTAATCAACAGTAATTATAGTTAAAGGTTGTATCGAATTACATGATGAATAATTTATAATTGAAGGTTGTACACAATTACATATTACACTAACTAATAAGGTTTAAGGTTCATCGTACGAAGGGGTTGGATCCACTAGTGAAGAGCAAGGAGTTTTTCACCAGTGGGCAAGTTTCAACTCCAATTACAGCCAAACCTAGAGCCATGGGGGCACCTTGAGGTAGTGGTGGAATGTGTGGTTCCACGCAAAGAGATTGTATTAAATGATCTCGCGCCAGTGGACACATAAGTGGATCAAAACCCACCCCCATGTCCTCCTAGCATTTAAGCCCACGGGGCGTAGAATAGATGGTGAATGGGTGTACTGTTAAGGCACTCCCTGTGTAAGGTCAATGATTCGAAACTTCGTAGTTACTGACTTAAAAAAAAAGTTTAAAGTTCATCATTACATATTGGATATCGGTAATTTGATATGCCAAGAATCTTTTTTTTTTGTAAGTAAGAAGGTCCTTCTATTACCAGCCTTAAGCAAACACACAGATAATTACATCGAAAACCAAGCTCTCCCATTTCTGGGAAAACAAGCTTGGGGATCAATCTGGCAGTCTCCCTCGAAAGGAAACAAGACTAAACCAAAAGGATCTAGAAGTTTTACGAATTCTTAACATGGTATCAGACATAAAAACAGAAAAGATGATTCATTATATAGAAAACATAGACATAAAGATAAACAAACACTATCCAAGAACCTGTTCATTCAAAAAGATGATCATGGGGCTCGAGTTTTAGCCCTATCTTCTTGGCTATTTCAGCTTGATTGTCCATTATCTTATTTAGAATCACCATTATTTGATCCTGCTGCAAAAGAATTTTCCCATGTTGCTCATCCTTATCAACCATCGCTTTACCCAGGATGAATTTTTGAGACCATTGCAGCTCTAGAGACTTTTGGTAAAGGGTCAGTCTGCCCCTGGAGGTGCCAAGGTCGGCAGAATCTCCTTAAATTCTTTCCTAATTTCTTTTGGACTCAGACACCTACAGACCGAAGCAACTTCATTCTCAGCCTCCTGTATGGTAGCGCGAATTGAATCCGGGAGCTCCTTTTGGAATTTCTTGCTTTTCTCCACGATCATCTTCTGGAAGCGTAATGGGGGAGCCATTGGCTTGTGCGAATTGAACCCCTGCGACGAAGAGGCAGGGCGAGTACGCTTCCAAGGCGGCATTGGAGCTGACAACGTGGCCGTGAGCAGGCACAGACAGGGAGTGAGCACAGGAGAGGAGAAAACACTCAGCAAAGAGGCAAGAAGTATCCAACCACCCACCCACTGCCAATCCACGAGGGAAATGTAGCCGACCACTGGGGGAAAGGAAGAACTAACCAGAACATAAAGACTTGCAGGGAAAACAAGGATGAAAACAGAAACCTGGCCCGAGTTTACCTCCTCCAGAAAGCTATACCAATTTTCATAGCGGAATAAGAGCCAAGGCGAAATAGGAGCGATCTCCCCCGAGTTGAGCATGCATCCATTGAAGCACCGGTGTTGATCTCCCAGGGCGCTATTTAATCCCAAAGGCCTGAGCTGATGATACATTATAGTTGAGCAATGTAAGTCCTTTCCCGAAATCAGACCTCGACCAGCCATGATTTTCCAGATGCGAGCAGTATCAGTGCTTTGATGGAATGTACCAATGCCAAAACGCTCCATGATTTCCTTGCAGAGAGGCGATGGATAACAAGCCTGCTGCACATGCGAGTTGTTAAGTCGCATGCTCCTGAGGTAAGTGGCGTCTGCCATTTGTGGCTCCACCCTCCACGTGCCCCTCATCCTGTCCGAAAAACCCTTTGCATAGCACCCGTCGTGGGGGGATATGCCAAGAATCTTACATTTTACATACAAAGTCAAAAACATTTTGGTGAGATAAGCTATCATTCAAAAATCACAAACGAGTAATGTCATATATAATTTATTATATACTTTTAATAGGGACTTAAAAAATAGAAATAAAACAATTCAAGGATATTTACAAGTAGCCCTTTATTAATTAGTGGAATCGAAGAGACATTCAAAGGGTAAAGTTCAAGTTAAGGGAAAAAAAACAAATATATATATATTAAGGTCACTACCAAGCGAGACACCAATTTGATGTATGAGAGACCCCTTTGTTTGTGGGAGAAGGGACCCCCCTCTGTGCAGCGATTTAACTGCTAAAGTCTATAGAGGTGTACATACCATTGTTTTAAAACTCGGCCCGAGCCAACTCGGACTCAGCCGAGTTGACCTTGAGCCGAGCCGAACCGGCGTTTAACTCGAGTCGAATGGCCGGTTCGGTACCGAACCAGCCAACTCGGCCGAGTTAAAGGTCAACTCGCCGAGTTGGACCCGAGTTGGAATTTTTTTTTAATTAAAATTTATTAATTCAAACCGGCCATTCGACCCGAGTTAAAGGTCAACTCGCCGAGTTGGACCCGGAATTTTTTTTTAATTAAAATTTATTAATTAACTAACCTAAATCTAACCTAACCACTAACCTAATCCCTAATCCCTAACTACCCTAACACTTTAACTCCCTAACTTACCTACCCGCGGCTTCATTTGTGGACCGTGGTCTCTGATAATTGATGCCAACTGTCCAGACTCTAGACTTTACCCGTGACTGTGGCTGAAGACCGTGGTCTTCGTCTAATAGTTGAAGACTGAAGTGTTGGGCCGTGAGTGTTAACGGTGAGTGTGGCTCAGTCCCTGTGTGGGTTTGTTAAGACTTTCATATATGTATTATGTATTTGTTGCTTGCAGCCTTGCACATTGGCACAGTACCCTTCGTGCAATTTTGATATCTTCACCCTTATATGGTATATATATGATCATACTTTGGATGTTTTGTCTCTAATGCTTTGGAATGATGGATTATAATCTTTAAAATATCTTTTTTCTTTAAAAAATAAATATTTTATATGTTTTTTCGTAAACCGAGTCATTAAAATCAAACCGGCCGAGTCATTGACGAGTCTGAGTCCGAGTCCGAGTTGACCCTCGGCCGATTCTAAGTCCGAGTCTGAGTTTTAAAACATTGGTACATACCCTACCTCCCTCCAGATTTGAATCTATGACCTCCTAGGAGGAAACACATTCGCTTAACCGTTAGGCCCACTCAGAGAGAGAGAGAGAGAGAGAGAGAGAGAGAGAAAGAGTTGGTGTTCAATATTTATAATATTACCAAGAAAATATATTTGTATAGTCAATAGATATATAGGGATATCGAGAAAGTTTTTAACTACAAAAAGAAATTATCGAAGCACATTATTTATGGGACTATTGTACCTCATATAATACCCACTTATTACAACAACAAAAAATTATCATTAAAGGTTTACTAAAAAAGGGGTTTATTCGTCCCTGGACGAGGTGTTACACGTCCATGAGTGATAAATACAACCACCATGTGGCCAAGCCAAATGGAGGTCATACCCATCTTAGGTGAATGTTTATAATGATGATCTATGGGTTTCATTCATCTCTCGCCAGAGCTCTCACATGTCCTCACAATCGAGGAGCCTCTGGTTTTAATTCTCATGTTCTTTGATGCGATCGCAGTTAATGAGGATATTATATCAGCATGGAAAGTACACCTAGTTGATATCACGAAAGGCACGAACAATTTAATTTTCGCATGCAGTTTTCTCAATGGAACTAAAAGCGAGATCAATTGGTTATTTAGACAGGAACGCTACAAGCCGAAGGCTGGGGATGCCTGCTTTTACTAAAGAACGTACCCTTGCTACTTGGTCTTATAGTGGCTCAAGTTAGCTCTCCTCAGCGTCTTTGCAACACGAGATGGACCTGGTTGGGAACATTATGAATGGAAATCAATGGGGTTGTAGAGTGGAGTGGTTCGAAGATAGGGGGAATTCTTTGGGGTTTCATTATAATCCCAATTCCTCTCGGGCTTCTCCTCCTCGAAGCCTTGGCTTGGGCAATACTCCGGTTCGAGTCCAGTTGCAAGATAATGGTGGAGGTTCTACGCAGAATGAGTCTATCCCTACACGCGATGGTGACCAACCTCACACTGAAGGCTTGTCTAAGGCTCATTTGAGCCTTATACTCGACACCAGACGTGATATACAGAATTTAGATTACAAAATGGAGCAGTTTGAAAACGCATTGCATCTTTGGTTTCATTCTTCAATTGTCATGATCTTGGTCAGCATGTCAGTGGTTCGTCACCTCAGGATGTTGTTCTGTTGGGCGTGCCTCTCTTGATATTTTCTCAGCTACAAAATGCCTCTCAAATCTACTCCACTTCTACATCACTTTCTAGTCAGGATTAGGATGGGTTTTGCTAGTTTTTTTGTTGCTCTTACAAATAGCATGTATGTTTGTATTTTGGTTTAGTTGGAGAATAGTTCTTGTTATGTTTCGCTACATGACTTTAAAGTTATATTATGTAAAATGTGAGCATTTAGTTTCAAACTTTAGATATTGGCACTAGGAGAGGTATTGTTGCTTGATCTCTCGGTCGGCTGCAAATCAGTGTAATGTTGTTTTTTTGCCTGCTATAATATAATGTGCTTCTTACTTGCAAAAAAAGCGGGGGCCTTATTCAAGTTAAATTAAAAAGAAAATATATATATATATATATATAGTTGTTAAATCATGGAATCTTTACTATGTGAACGCAATTGTTACTTATGAAATTGCAATCAAGAGTTGCATACACAAATTGAGGAATTAACAAAAAGAATTTATTGCAATTGAGAGTGTAATCATAAATTACAACATGAAAATCAAGATATCAAGAAAAAAATTGACAATAGCTTTGCTAGAAAGAGATGAAGAAATTTCTTGCCTTACAAATCATAATCAAAAACTATTTGCAAAAATCAAAAAGTCCAAGGACAAGAAGTAGTGTATCCAAAAGTTAGAACAAGAGAATCAAGATCTCAAAAAGGAATTCAACAAGAAGTTATCAAAAAAAAGGTGAAGAAGCTTCAAGCCTAAGGAACCTTAATCAAAGGTTGCTTGAACAAATCAAAAGGTTAAAAGATGAAAAGCTAGAAAATCAAGACCTTAAGGACAAAGTCCACAAACCAGAGAATGATAAAGGCTTGAGGGATCATAATCGAAGCTTACTTGCCCAAATCATTAAGCTAAAGAATGACAAGAAATCGCTACAAAACAAATTGGCGCAATCTACCCACAAGGAATCGGTAAGGGTAGATCCCATTGAAATAGTGGCATCGATACAAGTAAAAGTCCAAACAATGTAAAGAGTAGTCAACACATATTCAACCAACATTACAAATCTTAGAGATGCCTATCTAGTATGTTACCCCTCTTCCAACAAGAGTGATTTTGATCAGAGAATCCTAAGATGAGATCTATGGCTTCAACATAGATCATTGGTCAGAGGCCCTTCAAGTTTTGAAGGACGGTCCATGTGCCTTGATGTGCCTAGTTAGAGACAATCCATGATCCTCTAGTAATGTGATATCTCAAAACCCTCATTTACTCTTAGTATGTTTTATGGCATGACAGTATGTTAGCACAAGATGTTACAAGTTTGCTTCTATATGACTCGTATACTTAAATTGTTACTTTTTTTAATCTAACCTTGGTGATATTCTTCTTGCTTAATAAATGTGTTATTGCAATGTCAATTTGTCCCTTGGTGAACCAATCCATGTGACTCAATCCATTTCACAACTTTTACCTAGCCATATTTCATTTCATTAACCAATTCACTCATCCCCTTCATTTTCCCCTTTGTGAATGATTTGACGTTAGTAACAACACAATCTCATTACTATTCCAATGTATGAATGCCATAAAATCAAAGCTAAAGGAGTCTTGTACTCTCAAAAAGGGAAGTTGTTGATAAATTGAATGCAAAGGAATATCAAAGCAGATACTCCTCATCACAAAAGCCAGGTTCCCTTGTCCCAGGTTATCAAAGCTACATCTAAAGAAAAAGGGACTAAGCCAATGAAAGGGTTAAATGAAATGTAAACGAAATCTCAAAGAGAAATAAAGAAAAATGAAAGGGATTGCAATATGAAAGTGCGAGGATGGATGACCCATGACAGCACTCCCTAGGCACACATTTGGAAGAAACATCTAAAAATTCCAAACTCTTGAAAGTTAAGGATGGACCTATCACTCCTATGTTGCTATGATGGTCATTTCACTAAGACCCCATTTCTTCCCTATTTTCATAATTCACTTGTATACCCTCACTTGACTTAGGTGACTAAGCTATGCATGTTGACTTAGGAATCTCACATGTAAAAAGGTTCCAAGTGTTACACCAATGTTGGACTAGATGAGTAGAAATTATTAATCATTAAGTTGTTATAAAAAGTGTATTTGCAATGTATATCTTGTGTATTATTGTCATGTTGGACTAACATTGCCTAAGTTTTAATGATGGGTTATCTTATATACAAGTGATTATTTTACACATGCTATGTTTTGTTATGGTATGATCAATGGATATCAAGAACTATTTCATGGAGCACTACACTTGCTAGTGCATACATCTTGTTCCTAATAGTACAACGGAAGGGGACGTCACCTTTCCTATCATGATGAGGACCCTTACTTGGCACAAACCTAGTGCTTCACTTTGGACCATTGGATGATGACATTTGGAGCTTCACTTTGGACTCATTCCATGTTGATGGACCATTGTTTGGACTGTTTTCACGCTTTAGAACATTATTTGAGGCATTATTTGACCACACATATGGAGCACTCTAGGTCTTTAAACCTCATTATTGTATTTTGTTGAGTTTTGGACCATTAGAGGGGAGCGTCCTAACTTGGGGGGGGGCTTGTTTGTAACCCTTGGTCATTGTTTTGGTCCACTATTGTTGCATTTAGTTGGGTTATGGACCATATCCCTTGGAGTGCCCTCACTTCTTGGATCATGGAGGTTGGGTTTGGTCCATTCTTGTTGAGCACCCTAGGTTTTTGGTCCATTCCTTATGTATTGGTCCTTGGACCACTTATTGGTGGATTGACCTCCTTTATTGAGCTTGTATTGTACCATTGTCATATAGTCTCTTAAAGTGATGCGCACCTCTTGAAGGGTTTTTATCTTGCTCTTGTGGATGAAGTTGGATGCTCTCTTTGGTTTGCTTATGCTTTGTGGTGCTAGAATGGTTAAAAGAACTCATGCTCAAGTAAGTATACTCCATTTTTTTAGTCTTACTTGGTGAATGGTAGGTAAATTTTGCTTCTTGATTGATTGAATGGTAGCCCTAGGGTGCATTCTCTTAAAATAGGGCATTTTATCTACTTTCTATCCCCTTCGCATAGTAAAAATGCTCCTAAGAGGATGTTTTTACAAAGTTCAGCTTTGGATCTCCAACCTTTCCCTAGTTTAGGCTCTCGAAACGAACCCTAGATGTTGTTTCAAGAAGACCTAAACTAGTAGGCAAGGAGAAAGACCTCCAAGAGGAAGGCTGGTCATCTTCCTCTAAGGCTAGGGTTTAAGGGTATCACCATTAAAACCCTAAGTTGTCATATTTTATCAAATTATTCTTGCATTTCATATGTAATTATTGCATTTTTCATAGTAGAATTAGGTCTGCAATTTTATGTTTAAAACCATAAAAAATCAAAAAAATATTTTTTTCAAATTGTTGGCCTTCCTAAAATTTCGGCCCTCTACTACAAACTCGGCCTCCCATTTTAGGCCCCAAAAACCCTAGCACAAAATTGTGGCGGCCCTAAAATATAAAAATTCCTAAAAACCCTAAAATCTGTCATAATCCTAAAAAAAACATTACCTTTCTGCCCTACACCCTAAACCTATCCTTATCCCTCACCTAGCAGCCCTAGGGTTTCCTCCTTCCTAAGGCCTTGTCCTACCTCTTGCTTCCTCTTTTCCACTGTTGCAATTCCGTTTGCAGACTGACCAGACCTTAAGTAAACCTAAAACCCTCCTCTCACCCAAGCGCTCCCCTATTATAAGTTGCTCTTACCTTAAGCTTTCCATCAAGCCTAGGGATGAGCACTTCGAGCCTTTTCAAGGTGGTTTTTCTAATCCCTAAAGGTTGCCGATCTTCCTATAACAGACCTGCAAAAGCACTAGGCAGAGGTCAGTTTGAATGTTAATTAGTAAATTAAGACTTTATTTGGATGCTACTGTTTATGGATGTGAATTTTCAATTGGGGGACAAATTGATGCTAAACACGAATATTGAATGCTTTAAGAACAGTACTATAAGTACGTTTTTACTGCTGCTATACTGTTTACTATTGCAATGACTGTCATTTCACTTGATACTGATATGAATGTATGTTATGAACAGCAGTACTGTTACAATATACCCTCGATTCTTCACATTACACAAAGTCTGATATACTTCCAATTATTGCACTTTGAATGACATCAATGCTTGGGAAATGCTAACCTAAATGCAAGTCATAAGTAACCTATCTATTTTGTTTTTCCAAGTCATAGAACTTATGTGCAAATCCACTTGTCCATTTGACTGTTCAAGCATAATTAAAGGCTGATCTTAACTTTTAAGTGTTAAATGATATTTGATTTTCAAGCTAAACTTGTGCATGCTAATTACTTGTCCTAGAAGGTTGCAAGAATATTTCACGGGATACACCCTAAACAATATATTGCAGACATTCACACATCCATCTTTAACCTAGTACCTAGTCATAATTGTACTTTGATATGTCTTCTTCATTCTCTATTTGACCCCTTAAGGCACTGATCTATAGATGAGGTTGTGGCAGGTATTTTGTGTAATTATTGACAGGCACTCAAACAAGGGCTCTCCCCTTGGAGGTCAAGACACTCTGAAGAAGTTGAGGATTTGTGATCGAGGTGACATTGGGTCACAAGTCTGTGCATGTGCTTACTGGGCTATTCTGCTAGTTTGCCCAGTAACAGATCCCAAGACCCCATTGGCCAAGGTTTTAAAGGCACTAGTCTCTACTTCAAGTTATACAACTAAAATCGATCAAAATCTTTCAATTTAATTATTTTATTAGGGGTGAATAACTTCTAAAAATTCCAAAAACATTTGTCTTTGTTTTTCTAGATTAGTTTGATTAATTTCTTAGGGTTAGATTTACTTAATTTAATTTTTGGTTAATTAGTTATAATTTTCTGCATTTAGATTACAAACAAACAGCCATAAATGGTCATATTCTTAATATTTGTTTCCATGGGTTTTATACTAGATCTAACTATTGAAAATTATGGGCATTAGATCTTAGATTTCTAACTATTTTTAGTTATATTGGCTGAAAAATGCAAATTTTGATTTCTGGAAAATAGTACAGCAACTATTTTAGTTTCAACTTTCTGGAAAATAGTACAGCAACTATTTTAGTTTATGGAGAAAAATTGAGACCAATTTAGCACTTTAAAATTAAGATTTTGCATCTAAAAATTTTTGCATCACTTTTTGTGATTAAATTTGGGATTTATTTGAGCTTTCTTACCATTTCATCCCTGCAAAATCAATAAGACAGCAACTAATATTTTCTAGAAATTTATGCTTGGTTAATATTGAGTCTTATTTCCCCAGATACGGGTGATCTTGGGTGGCAGAACAAAAGATCTGTTCGTGCATGATGACAAGTCACAAGCCAAGTGGTTGCACGGATGTGCCAAGTGTCCAAGACCATGTCATGCCACAAATACAGAAGGAAGCTAGAGTTACGAAGGAAAAATTAGACACAGAGGCTGGCAGATCTCACGCGAGTATGGGAAACAATCCAGACAATGGAGTTAGAGCTGATGTAATGGTGAATGTTTTGCGCAGAGCAGATCGAGATCCTGATGACATAACAACTCTTGGTTTCTTAAAGACGAAGGGTACTTTACCTTCAGTGAACATCCCCAGACACACTCATGATGGATTTAGCATCAATGGTACCAGGCTGGGCAAGATATCTTAATCTAATAGTCTCAACTCTATCTCATGGTTTATTAGCCATCGGGGGTTGGGAAAGAAGAACAACAACTCTAGTATGCAGAAGGTCTCTGCAGATCATCTGGTTCTCTTGCCATTGGGAAGGTAGTCTATTTCAGAACAGAATTACTTAGTTCAGTCTTGGTATGGCATCAAGGCAACGGGCTTGGAACTGCTGGGGGCGTGGCAGGGGAGGGCAACCAACTGAGGCGACTGAAGATCCTCATCAAACCTTTCACATGGATGTCCCTCTCCACATTGAGCAAGCAATAAAGGCTATAAAAGCTCTATCAGTGGAAGGCCAAGAAGAGAAGCAAGATGGAATCAGTCCTTATTGGATGCTCAAAAACATTCTTGCACAGGTTCTAATGGAGAGGTAATTTCTCAAGGAGGACCTGCTTCGCACCATTAGACAGCTCAAAGATGATTTGGAGAGTGTGCATAGACGCTTGGATGATTTGACTGAAGTTACTGGCACCCCATTTCCAATGACAGGGAGAGCTTGCATCATCATCTCCTCCGAGGGTAACTCAACAGACTAATCATGGTAGGCTAAAGACTTTGGCTGAGGTTACTGGCACCCCATTTCCAATGACAGGGAGAGCTCGCATCATCATCTCCTCCGAGGGTAACACGACAGACTAATCATGGTAGCCCCAAGACCTGTTAGTTTTAATTCTCTGGTCACTCAGCATAGGAGTATTGTTACAGTTTTGAGAGTCTCAGTTGCTAGCATCGAGACATGATCTCTGGTTTAGGCTTGTCCTATTCCTCCTTTTGTTTTCGGTTAATGTTCTTGGTTTGGTTGTTTAACTCCTTTTTGGGCTGGTTTCCCTTTCATGAGCAGGCTTCGTGTTTTTTCATGTTAACTGTGGGCTAATGGTCTTATAGACTGAAACAATTGACTATGTTTGGCAGGCCTGATTTCCCTGTGGGCAGGCCAATCCTCGCTCTTTGTACAATTTGTTTTTTCTGCCAATAGAAGGCTCCAATCTTACTAACAAAAAAATATATATACTTATCTTTAATTTTGTTCAAAAACGAATATTGTTCAAAGAATAAGAATATTTATCTTTAAGTCTAGGTCAATGATAATGTTCTTTTTTCTGAAATCTCCACTCCTAAACATTAAAGAAGCATTCAGGGGTGGCACATGCAGGGGGGTGCTCTTTGACCCCGGAGGAAAAGAAGAACAAACTTATGCCTGGGGATTAGGAACTTCCACCAACAATCAAGCAGAGGCTCTTGCTCTTTGGAAAGGACTAAGGCAAGTTAAAGAAAGAGGGATCAGAATTGGTCATCATAGGAAACTCAATGGTGATGATACGACATTGAGAGTATAAGACGCTCCCTGCAGATATGATACTCTACCGAATGTTACAGAGGATACATTGGTCAATGGACAATATGGAGGAAGTTACTGCATATCATGTTTATCAAAGACTTAACAAAAAAACAGACTCTCATGCAAACTACGCCTGCAACTTAGCTCAAGGTTTAATGTTTAAAAGTTGGGGGTAGAAATTAATCTCCATGATCCCCTACGGCATGATTATGCCAACCCTCATTCATTAAGCCGTGACTGTCAAATATCCTGAAGTAATGAATACAATCAACGAGTGTTAGGTTCATCTCATGCAAGCAGGTGACAGGTCTAAACAGGTACCATCTACCTTCAATGGTGATAGAGTTTCATTTATGACGAATTTTCTCGACCCTCCTCTCGCGTGCAGTAGTAATGCCATTGATGGAAGCAACTTGTCTCTGCAGATTAGCATCAAATTGTTGTGTGAATTGTCATGGGTCGTAGCCACTGAGGTTAATGGCAATACATTCCTCTGGGAAATAGCATGGAAAGCTGATGTTGTAGTCATAACACTCAGAGCAAACTGGAATTGGATAGAAGAACATCACGCTGGTAATCCTGAGAGAGTTTACAGAGATTGCTTAAATTTGGGTTGGAAATTTCTTAGCATGGCGAGTTTACCTGAGAATATGGAAAACACTGTTAGAAGGTGTGAAACACTCCATAATGAAGCTCAAGGCACTGTGGCCAAAGCATTGCAGAAGATAGAGCAGTGGCGAAAAAACTGGGAAACTAGCTACACGTTGGGTATATCTGTTGCACAAAGGCAGTATGAGGTTTGTTAAAGCTCAGGTCAACCGAACCAAGACAAAGCTGGTAATGACTGAAATAGAGGGTTGAGTGCTTAAAGGAAAAGAATGAGGAGCAGGCGGAAATTATCAGAGTTTTGCAGGAAAAGGTAAAATTTCTTGAATAAGAACAATTTCCTGGATTCCAAACAGACAAAAAGATGCCAGCCACGGAAGGCTCTCTGGGATCCTTTGGAATGGAACAGTGGATGGAATGAAAACACAGTGGATCAAGTCCAGGATGAGAAACAGCGGATGCACACCTCTTACCTTTCATCCATTGCCAGACAAATTGAGGAAGCTCCCAAGGAACTAGGTACCCATCATGCTTAAATTTTACATGGTGTGTAGATGTATTTATTTAACTGGACAATTGATAAGACTTTACTCCTGTAGATGCTGAAGAAAAAACTTGTATAAGCATAATAATTTCTCACACTTGCATAATGTCAAATACTTTGAATGTCTAGGGTTCTAATTAAAATTTGCTCATATACTTTAAAATTAAAACCACAAATCCAAAGACACTTCTCAAACACTGAAGATGAAGCAAACACATTGCACACAGATGTTTTGGTCAAATGACCGGGCAAAACCCCAACTTGGGGAAAACCCTGAAGAAGAATTTCTCATTAAAGAATAGTCAGAAATTTTTCAACACAAGAAATTATTTCTTCAACCCTCACTGACAAAATTTCACTAAACTGGAACAGCAGCAAACTACCTTGAAAAGCATGCCAACTAACAGCTGTACAGCCTGCTCACACATGTTGTACGGCCTGCATTTAATGTTGTGCTTTCTGCCTCGATGTTTGTGCCACACATGCTAGAAATAACTGTTGTACATCTGAACAGTTCTGCAATAAATGCAACAGCGTTACCTTGGAATGTGTGCCCACACGTGCTGCTGTACGGCCTGCTCATAATATGTACGGTCACCTTCTGGCTGCCTTGGAAAACGTGTTGTTGCTCCTCTTCTTGGAAATCATGCCACTTTCACTAAGGTATCTCCTCTTTCTTCTTCACATTCTTCTTCTTCCTCTCTGATGGTGGGTGTCCTTCAATTTCCTTTCTCTTTGTCTTATACTTCAAATTTCTAAGTGCCTTCCCTAACTACCCTACTCTATGGTTGAGAATTTATTACAAATCAAGGGTCATCATTAAAACTCACTTTTAATAATTAAATACAGTAATTATTAAATACATCACTTAAAGTGACCCACTTTATAAAGTACAAAACATAAACACTTTATTTATATAAAAAGTCACTTTTTTACATAAATATACAAAGGACAAAGCCTTTACAAGTCCTTCTCATCACACTCACACCAAAAATATGAGAAAGGACCTTCGGAGTTATCATTTTCCAACACTCCCTCCTAACGAGGAAGGTCCACAGCACCATCTAAATCTCCACCTATGACTCCTGAAACAGCTCCCTCCTACTCTGGAATCCCTCTCGAATACAAGTGCCCAACTCCATACTAGAACTCTAAAGCCTGAGACTCCACCTGAGCCCCATCATCTTGCTCATCACCACCATTGCTGGACTAGCTGAGTCTTCTGCCGGTGCTCCAAAGAGAATCTCTCTCCTCATCAAAAGAAATGTAAATCACATGTCGATCAGGTGCATCTCTTGCCTCACCTTCTAACTCTGATAGCCACCCACCTGTGCTTGGACATACAACATGCCCTCTCAAAACATATAACCTGTCCCTGCGATCACCAAGCAAAATGGTAGTACCAACTGGCTCATTTCTCCAATACAGGAAAATATGACCAGATCTCACCATCATTCCATAACCCTCATACTCAAAGGATGACACTGAGAGTTTGCTAATTCTCATCCCAAGAACAAAGAGAACAAAGAGAACCTTATGTATCTCCAAGACCTCGCCAAGGTTCAGTTGGAACCTGACTGTTCCAACCCCTCGTATCGCCACTTGTGGACTATCATTATCCATCTGAACATAGTGTCCTGGTCCCAGCTCCGTGACAATCTGAAAGGCATCATAGACTCCAGTCATGTGTCTGGTTGACCCACTGTCGGCAACCCAGACATGCTCAAAGGAAGAACTTCCTATACTAGAGTCAATAGAGACCAAAGAAAATTCCTGCTCAAACTTGGCTGCGAAATCTTCTACTACTGCAGTCGTTGTTGAATCTTTCTCTGTCTTCCCTTTCTTCTTCTCAAGACGCTTAGAGGCATAGTGTCCCATCTAACCACACTAATAATGCTTGACTTGACTCATGTCTTTCTTCTTTTTATTTGCATTTGTTGCAAGTGCCACGTTTTGCTCCACTTCTTCATTGACCTGACCACTCTAAGACCCCTCTTGGATCTCCTCCTGAGTAAAGACATCCCACAATCTGGACCAATTAGGAAGCTTTTCTCTACATACAATGCACTTCACAAAGACGTCCCACTTCTTGGTGAAGCCCTTCAGGGCTATCCTCACCAACTCTGAATCAGGAACAATCTCTCCTACAGCGGCCAACTCGTCCTTGACTTGTGCCACACGAGTCAAGTAGGAGGCTACACCCTCCTACTTATTCATTTTAATTTGTGTAGCTTGTCTTTCAGTGCCATCTTGCGATTCTCGTTCTTGGCTTCAAACAACTACTTCAAAGTATCCCACATGTCTTTAGTTGTTTTCTTCTCTGCTAAATGTGGAATTAGATGGTCTTTAACCCTGTCCAGGATTACTCTTTGGGCCCTAGCTTCAAGGGCTTCAAACTCTTCAAGTTCACCCTAATCTATTGGTTTGGTCATCTTAGAGTTTGCAAAACTCCAAATTTTCTACTCTTTCAATACAGCAGTAGAAAGAGAGAGACGGCGAACTGGAGGCGGGAGGCATCGATGGCGACCTAGGGTGCTGGTTTGAGTCAGATTGG
>LPNX010756528.1:300719-475121 GCA_001517045.1 Pseudotsuga menziesii | reverse complement strand
TTTTTGTGTTCCTGCCTGTTTGTGGCCTGTCAGGCGTGATTTGTGTTGGGACCTTCTCCCACTATTATCAGAGCTCTCTAATGGATAGTATGGTAACTGAATCATGAACGATTCTGGTTTTTTTCAGTTTTGCTGGTATTCTGAGCAATTTGTTGCGAGGAGTTCGGTGTCCTCCACGGCACCTTTTGGCCCTTTGTAATTTTTATTCTCATTCTTTAATAGAAGGTTTTGTGCTTATTAACAAAAAAAAAAATACAGCAGTAATTCTTACTTTCCATGGGATATAGTTGGATATCCCATCCAACCTATCCTCACACCGTATGCTCATCATTGGAAAACAACTTACAACAACAATAACAGAAAGACTACCACAACACTTCTTTTGCACTTCTTTACTGTAAAACACAAGCTTGCTAAATACTTCAGTATCGCTCTGATACCATGAAGAAAAAACTGGCATAAGCATAATAATTTCTCACACATGCATTATGTCAAATACTTTGAATGTCTAGGGTTTTGATTAAAATTTGCTCATAAACTTAAAATTAAAACCACAAATCCATAGACACTTCTCAAACAATGAAGATGAAGCAAACACATTGTACACAGATGTTTTGGTAAAATAACCGGAAAAAACCCCAACTTGGGGAAAACCCTGAAGAAGAATTTCTCATTAAAGAAGAGTATTCAAAAATATTTCAACACAAGAAAATTATTTCTTCAACCCTCACTGACAAAATTTCACTAAACTGGAACAGCAGCAAACTACCTTGAAATCGTGCCAACTAACAACTATACGGCCTGTTGCAAGGCCTGCTCACATGTGATGTATGGCCTGCATTTAATGTTGTACTTTCTGCCTCGATTTTTGTGCCACACATGCCAAAAATTTTAAATAACTCTGTTGTACCGTCTGAACAGTTCTGCAATAAATGCAACAGTGTTGCCTTGGGATTTGTGCCCACACGTGCTGCTGTACGGCCTGCTCATAATATATACAGTCACCTTCTGGCTTCCTTGGAAAACGTGTTGCCGCTCCTCTTCTTGTAAATCATGCCACTTTCACTAGGGTGTCTCCTCTTTCTTCTTCACATTCTTCTTCTTCCTCTCTGATGGTGAGTGTCCTTCAATGTCCTTTCTCTTTGTCCTATACTTCAAATTTGTAACTACCTTCCCTAACTACCCTAATCTAGGGTTGAGAATCAATTACAAATCAAGGGTCATCATTAAAACTTACTTTTAGTAATTAAATACATTAATTATT
The DNA here is from genome assembly GCA_001517045.1 of Pseudotsuga menziesii. NCBI lineage: Eukaryota > Viridiplantae > Streptophyta > Pinopsida > Pinales > Pinaceae > Pseudotsuga > Pseudotsuga menziesii. The sequence continues at coordinate 473,857 of LPNX010756528.1, read as the reverse complement.
AAATAAATCACTTAAATTGACCCACTTTATAAAGTATAAAACATAAACACTTTATTTATATAAAGTCACTCTTTTACATAAATATACAAAGAACAAAGCCTTTACAAGTCCTTCTCAACGCATTCGTACAAAAAATATGGGAAAGGCCATTCAGAGTCATCATTTTCAAACAAATGCACTAGTAATAGAAGTAGAATCATAGGATATGGACAATTTGTATTTGAATTTCTGCTAGTTTTGAACAGTTGTTTAAGCTATGTATCAGACATTTTCAGCCGGATGTATTAGCAGGTTGAACGATTCGGCCACGACCTAATTTTGATATAAATACAAAAAAGTAGTTGTTACTGTTAAAAAAAACATTAATGAAGCATTCCTAAATCTGTCATTTCAAAGGCTTTATGCAACTCAAGTTTTAACTCCTCAATTTATTCCTGTTGTTATTCCATGTAATAATGAGATCATCAACATCTAAGACTACAACCATTATTTTATCCATACCTTTGATTTTGACATTCAAATTCGGATTGATGAGCTTCTTCAGAAACCATTGGATCTAAAGTGATCATCAATTCTTGCAAACTAGGGCTATAGGAACCTGCTTGAGACCATCAATGCCTTTTTTGACACATACATTATACAAGATGTTCCTTTTTGCACAAAATCAGTTGTTGCATATACACTTCCTCTTCCAAGAATCAAAACACAATTCAAAAGTCTCTTTTGATATCCAATTGGTAAAGCTCTCATTTAAAATGAACTACCATAGCTAACACCATCCCAATTTTATTCATCTTAACTACAAATCTACCGTCACAAAATTATATTAAAAGTCAACACCTTCTCTATATACAAATCCTTTGGCCACTAACATTGCCTTGTATTTGCAACTGGAACCATCTAACTTACACTTCGAAGTTCGTCCTATAGACCCATAAGTAACCTGTATCATTTTTTCTCTCATAAGTCCTATTCTTCTTTTGATTGCATTGTATTGATTTGCATTATGCATTTGTTTTAACTTTTTCCCCTTGTGCTTCCCATGTCCTCTTTCAAATGAAATATATTCATATGACTTCAAAAATATAACCATCAAAGAAACGTTTACTTGCTGTGAAGATGATTGTTGCAGCATTCTTCACATCCTGCCTTCACCTGTTTGAGTAAACTACCAAAATTTTGAATCCCTTATTGTATATATATTATAAACAACACTTTGGGATTTATTTGAACTTCAACAAAAAAAATTCAATGTTGCCCTTTTGGCACTAGCCACCTCCTCATCATTTGATGTTGCACTGGTCTTATCTTCATGTTTTTTACTGGTTTCCCTTCCATCTATAACCGCTTTAGTGTCATCTTTGTCTTCTACAACCCACGGCACAGCAATCTGAAATGCTTCTTCTCTAATATCATCAAAGATAACAACTCCATTTACTATTGCCTTTTTTTCTAAATCAAGGATCCAATAAGCCTCACACTCTTCAATATACACTACAAAAATGCATTTTTTTTATTTTACCTTCTAGCTTGTACCTTTTTCTTTCGGCTCTATGCATATATGCATGGGTCATCACGATTCGCAACCCAAGACTTTGAGATGATCTACTTGTGGTTTCCCATCACTCAATGCCTCTTCTGGTGTGATGTTTTTCACACCTTTAATGGGGCCCTTGTTGTGTAGGTGAAATGTTGTAAAGGCTGGTTCAGCCCAAAAGTTGCTTGAGAGAATTTTACCCTTCAGCATGCTTCTTGCCATTTCCACGTTGGTCACATTCTTCCTCTTCACATGATTGTTTTGTTGTAGAGTATAATATGACGGTGGTGTGTATGAGGAAATAAGTTGCATACAGATACCATGAGCTTTGCAACGCTTAGAGAAGTAAACCTCCCCTGCTATTTACCCTAAGACCCATAGTCTTCTTCCGATTTTGCCTCTCAGCCATAGCTCTAAAATCTTTGAATGTTTCAAGAGCAACTAAATTGTTCTTGAAAAAGTACACTTTTTTTAAGTCATCGAAAAATTTAATTACGTAGTTTACACCTTTGCGGTCCAAAATGTCACGCCAGCAACAGGAAACAATAGTTTTAGTTTGTGTCAGCCATTGCTCAGCAATAAGCCACTAAGTATGTTTTGTGCCTAAACACCATTTCTTTATTGCTCAAATAAATCGATGTATATGACTTATTTTGCTTGTAAGCTCACAGTTTTGTAATAGCATTTTAGCCCTAGGCCTTTATGGTGTCATATTTCAATAATTGTGAAAGGACACTTTTATGTAATAAGGACCTGAAGTATATTTTTGCTAAATAAGGACCTGATTTCCCTTTGATGGAAACTAGGGCTTCAAGTTAGGCCTTCTCTCTCTTGTTGTATAAGTAAGGGTTTTCCCATTTTCTTTGTTATGCATCAATATAACAATCAAATCATATTACTCTTCTAATACCATACTGAAGATTTCCAGTTATAATCTGTTATTGGGTGTGCAGATGCCTCCAGCGCTTGCATTTACATTCGTAGGATGAATGTTTCCTATATTTCATCAATCATTCTGAGCTTCCATTATATTATTTGAGCTTAATTTTAGTTATTTTCTACTACTACTTACATTGATCTGTATTTATTATTGACAATATTAGTGTGTCATTTTTGCATGTGGGCACAATACAAAAGATGTTGCTTGTTCATGCTAGAGTTCTATTTTATTCCTCTTCAAGGGCATAGTTCTGGTATTACTAGAAAAACACCTCCAATTCTTGGAAGTCACTTTGTTCTGCTCTATTATTACACAGTAAGTTTAGAAGATAGACACCCATCCAAAGTTGAAGGCATCATTGTAGACGGACATATAAAGGGGAACTCTACACCAGACAACAAAAACGAACGCATGAAAGACTCTATCTACTTGAATTATGTGCGGGGCACACAATATTCTGGAAGGACTGCCAATAGTAGATTTGGGAAGAAGAAAAAATCAGATAAGTTATAGGTTGACATCAAAATTAATAGCTGCCACTTGTTCTCGAAGAGTACGTATATTTTGTGAGTCGATCTTGCACTAAGAAATAATTCTTAGTAAGATTAGAAGGAAGGGCATTTTGCAAAACACTCAATATTGGATGTGTCACGCATGACATGACAGGGATACATCTCCCACCATAGGCTGTAAGAGCACCTCACTTGTGTCGTTGCAATTATGCATATAAAAACTTGATTGTTAATGTACTAACTTAGACTGGAGAAGAGAATAACAAACCCCTCCAACGTATATCATGAATAGCGATGCACTAATGTAGCCTCGAGGTGGGATTGGGAAAGAGAACAAGAAGGAGAAACAGAATGAATGACTAAAAAGAAAGCCAGCTTCTGTAGATACCCAAAATCCTTTCGCCAGACAAAGTGAAATCAGCTTATAGTATTAAACTCTGTTTCCAAAAACCGGATAATTTTTTACTCTGCCTTATATTGCCCAAGGCCAGCTTGAATTCGCCGATGAAACAATGTAATCTAGTGAATACATTGAGAATCGCAGTTATGCCAATAAATGGCAGCACAATTGAAAATGTCGAATAATGCCAATCACGCATTTTGAAAGACAAATAATCAAAATGCCAAGGTTGAGAACAATCACAAGGAGTCCAATGTAATAGAAACAAAATATCAAATACTCATCAAAATAAGGAGGGCACTGTGAACAGATCAGTATTAGTGCAAAACGTGTGAGGGCATTGTTTTGAGCAATAAATCAAAGAAGATCGGGAAGCTGGGTGACAATATTATTACTTAAATGGTCATCATTTGAAATTTGAAACCCTAAACTGTGACGTAATGTACAAATAAGGAAAGAAGAGATGAATTTGAAGTCAAAGACTTACCCACAGGAAACATGCCTTGTGGATGAACCATACGCCCAAGATCGAAACCCGCGGAGGCGTTGTTTCGAAGCATACACGAGGCGGTTGCGAGAGATTGCTGCAAGAGACGCCATTTGTGGGCTTCGGAAACCTTACACCACCTCTGTCTGCCTGTTGGTTTTATGATCGTGAATGTGGTGGAATCATTCACCGCTGCTCACCCGACTTTCAACATCTACGGAGGAGGCTGCATTTTATAATTCATGTTAAAAGATTAAAAATGGTCCATTTCATTAGAAAATTCTAACACGTCACTACACTATGTCGATGGATGGAATGATATGCTATAAAGTTCACGTGTGAGTTATTATTAGTTTAACGAGTTGTCTAGGACAATTTTTTCTTTCTTGCTGGTTTTTATGAATATTTATGTAATTTTCAAAAAAAAATATTTTTTTTTGTATGAATTTTTATGGAATTTTCAAAATTTGTAAAAATATTGCTAGATCTTACAGAGTGAAATTTTTGTGTCACTTGATTTCATTTCTCCACTTAAAATCTTTTAACAAACAATAAAAATTACAAAATTTTGTGAGTAAAATTGATCAGATTTCGGCTAAAAATCAACAAGACAGTCAAAATCGTCAAGCTCCTTAGTTTAATTGGTGAGAGTGATGAGTTGAAGTAGTTGTAAATTGTGGTTAGTGTTGTGTTTTTTTGTTAAGGGAATTGATAGTTAGTTGAGATTATTTAAAGGATTATCACTAGCCAACAAGCTCCAGAATGGGACTAACAGCTCCAAAATATCCTCCAGCTGGACACTGGAGCATGATCTTCAACAACTCACTGAGCTCCTAGCACAGCCACTTTCCATTAATTTCCAGCACGTCCGAAGAGAAGCCAACTCCCTCGTGGATAAGATAGCCATCTGGGGAGTCCATAATTTAAGAATATATGTATGTATAAAATTAATTTTCAATCAATGCGCAGACAAATTAATCATGATATAAAATGACAAAATCTAACAAATTAAATTAATAAACTTTAAATTAAATTTATTATTGTTTTGTATGTTTTAATTGAAATTGGATTTTATATAAATGTCATTTATTATACTCTTAGTTCATAACAGGTTTTATTCATTATAAGTTTAGTTCATAACCACAGAAAGTAAAGTAAAATTTAACTAAACTACTCCATAATAATTTATTTTGATATCAGTTTAGTTTTCAAAACATTAATTAAATTATATTTTTTTTACAACACAATACATATGAAAATTTTATATATAATATTGAAAAAAAATTATTTAATCTAACTTAACACATAAAAATATGTATAAAAATATGTAAAATGTTTATAGATTAGAATTGTCTATAAATCTTTTATTAATTTTTTCAAATACTTTATAAATTTTATTAAAATTATTTAACAATTATATATTAAATTAAATATTTAAAAAATTAAAATTCATACATATATTAATAACTAAAATCTATTAGGTGTGGAGGAAACTATCTCTCGGGTTTTTTTTGGACAAACGCTGCATGCCTTGGATTGAACGCTGCATGCGATTTGAATCAGGTCGAAGCTTCAACACTGCATGCGAGCTGATCAGGGCTCTATCTGCGTTAGCGATCTGATAGACTCCAGCTTCCAGCAAGCTGTGCAGGAGTTAGTTCATCTTGCTTGCGAGCTGCCCTGCTCCTGGCGTGGTCAACGAGGTTGCCAACTCCTCTGGCTCTTGGTGATCCCTAGGCCTCGGTGTTTCGTTGCTTAGTGCTAGTGGAGAGTAGTGTGAGGCTCCTATGGTGGTGGAGGTGGGCGGAGAACCGCCTCCTGATCTTCACTTGGATGCCTTCGATAAGCTAATCTCGTCTCAAAGCAAGAGGTTTGCTAAGAGAGCTCCACTGAAATTTGTCAAAAGAATCGAAGATGTGTCGAAAGTTGCCCATCCGCCAAAGGATACTATTTGGGTTGCCCTCTCCCTGGCAGATCGGGCTTTGATAGGGCAATTCATCAAGCTCTGGCCCTCGCCAAAAACAACTGAAAGTTAAGTACAAAGGAACTGGAGACCTCTAATCTCGAAAAATGTAGCTTCATACTCAGTTGGACGAGGATACTTCTTGTTCGATTTTGAATCCAAGGAAGACAAGGACCTAATATTCAGAAACGAACCCTATTTCATGGGGCCGCAAGGCCTCTACTTGAACAGATGGACTCCAGACTTTAATCTCGAGGCTGACACCCCCAAAGCAGTCCCAGTTTGGGTTAGGCTTCCAAATCTACCTATGCACTACTAGAACCCAAAATCCCTCCAAGTAATAGGGAACACCCTAGGGAAGTACATCGACATGGCAAGTCCAAAGGAACAATATGCATGCCCCCGCATCTGTGTGGAGATCGACCTTGAAGCTGGGTTACCGGAAGCCATGAAATTAACAGTGGGGAATTGGTATCATTTCCAAAAACTTGACTATGAACAGCTACCATTCAAATGCAGAGGATGCCATGAATACGGGCACTTCATTCGTAACTGTCCTCAAAAGCCCAAGATCCAACAGGACAAGGAGGAAGGATGGCATATGGTGAAAAGGACCAAGACCAAAACCAAAAGTGGAGAAGCGCAAAGGAAAGGAGGGGGGGATAAAGAACCAAGAGTAATCTCCTTGGAAGGAAATCAAGAAACGCAAAAGACCAATGAGACGAGCGATGAACCCAATGCCACAAAAGAGAAATCCAGCAATGAAGAGATCAAGGATCCAGAAGTAGTCCTATCAAATCAATCTGAGAAAGACTTTATCCAGACAGATGCAGGAGAAGAGGTGATAAAAGAATGAGAAAACCAGGGGAAGTTAGAGGAGGAATCCGATCCGGAAGAAGAAGAAGAGGAAGCAGGGGAAATTGAAATGGCTACTCCAAGGAAAAAAAACAAAGGAAGAAGATCGAAAAAAGAAGTGAGGGAGAAAGCCACCTATAAGGACAAATTGTAAGGCTCCTAGTTAACTATGGAAAAGTTGCTGAAAAATACTAGAAATACCTGTCAACAAGGGCAATCCCAGAGAGGAATGCCCTCGACTACCAAAAGTAAGTAATGAAGGTCCTCTCCTGGAACTACAGGGGTCTAGGCAGCAAATTCAAGGAAGAAGCTATGAAAGATTTAATATCTTTATCTCAGCCAAACATATTATTGATCCAAGAGACCAAGATGGAGAAAGATGCATTTCTCCAGGTTAGTGCAAATTTCTGGAAGAAAGGAGGAAGTGTCGCAATCAGCTCAAGGGGAGCCTCTGGAGGCATTGGAACCCTTTGGAATGAGCAGAATTTCGAAGCTGCTGATATCAAGTATAGTTCAAACTAGATCCTCACCATGCTACTGCAGAAAGAAACTAAAACCCTTGTAAGAATTTTTAATATATATGCTCCTAATTCATACGCTGAAAAAAAAAAGTCTGTTGGAATCTCCTTTATGATGAAAGGAGTAATCTGCAAGGTAATGTCATCCTTGCTGGGGATCTTAATATCACTCTAAGCCAAGATGAAAAAAGAGGGGGGTTTCTGGTCAGAGATCCCATAAGAGAACTAGTTGATGAGATCATCTTGGCCTGGGATCTCTTATATGTTATCCCATCTAAAGGAAAATACACCTAGAATAAGAAGAGGCTAGGCCTAGGGCATATTGCAGCCATATTAGATCGATTCCTGGTCCAGGACACCTTCATCCTGCTAGGTCTGAATTCGTCATCTAAAATCTTGCCTTTTGGGGGCTCAGATCACAAACCAATTCTGCTTGAGATGAGGAACAACAAGAACCTAGGCCCGATTCCCTTTAGATTCAGCCCACTATGGTGTAAATATGAGCACATAGATCTGTAGACAAATACACAACTCACAAAGTGGATCTCACAATTTACTCAGCAATTGAAGAATGAAACAGTGCAAAAAAGGCTTGCAGCTGTGAATACTTTCATTAATCAAAAAATAATCCGATGATAATTACAATGAAGTAAAATTGCTTTAATAGCCACATGAAATTCGAATCCACATGAGGAAATTCGAATTGATAGACTCTACTTGACTATAGGTAACTAAGACCTCGCCTAAATCACTATCGGAGGACTCAGTATTTAACTGACCTTTTCTAAACCATAACCGGAGTTCATCAGAGCTCTAAAACACAACTCAAGTGTTACATTCAGTGTTGACTAAGGTTAACTGACTATGGTAGGTGAGAAATGCACCCCACATGAGTGCAGTCAAGTAAACCTAGCGCTAACTGAATGTAGAGGACTAGAATTGAATGTAACTGACTCCTAACTTAGCTTGACTAGTCATTAACTGAAGTGAACTGACCTTGGTTGGTTTCGGCACTCCCAATGGCTTCCTAAATTGTAGGGATTCATCTAGGAGGCTCCTAAACTGATGCAATCAAGTGCAATCAGTGGCAGTGAGCCTCAATTAGTGTTCCCCACACTTTAGTAACTGAAACATGTGCCCCAATTAGGTCAAGTGGACCCAATGGTGTTAATGACTATAAATAGACTGGATGGACTCCCGATTTAGACATGACTCCCAATTTAGACATATGACCAAATTTGGACAAGGGAGGATTCATAATCCTAACGCCCCCCCTGAATGCTAACTTGGAAAAACTGTGAGCCCTGGTAACTAAGACCATAGGTCGCCCATTACATCAAGTAAAATAGAGTAACTGCTTAATACAAGGAGCTGGGGCAAAAACCACATGGGAAAAAAGCCCTCCCTCTAGTTAAGCAGGTAGAATCAGGTCTCAAGTTTGAAAAACTTGAAAATATGTTGCTGCAATCTTCATCTCTGTGAGGTAGCGAAGCAGCATGCATTGTGTGTTGTGCACAAGTATTATGGGGCCTAGCATGTAGACTTCTCCTTCTTCTCCAAAAATGATGATGGGAGGAAGGAGGAATGCAACCTTTGTCTCTTGCTAAATGAAGAGGTGTATGATCATATCCATTCTTCTAAACGTAGTAAGACTGAGCCCTTGCCATATTGCATCTCCCTAAAGGAGGTAAAATAGCATGACATAGTGCAAGAGTCTTTCCTTTCTGAGTGTCAGGTGAGTTTCCAGTCAACTTCCTAGCTTCCAGTTTGGAAGCAGGGACTGAATCTAGATCTGCGTCACCCTGAATCTCAAGGTGATCTCAAGGTCATAAACTGATATAGATGGATCTGCAATACTAGTAGAAGCTGTAAAAGAATCAGATGCAATGATTTTACCTTCCCTTGCAGGTGGCTACTAAGAGTGCACTAGTTCTAAAGGAGGCATGAAATGTGAGAACTCATATGCTTTTGAAGCATGATTTGTAGTACTCTTTTCTATGATGCTCCCAGTAGAGATATCTGTGATCTCCACAGAGTCAGGACCAAAGATCACTCACTTTGGAGATCCAGTATGGGTCATCTGATAGACAGATAACAGGTTTGAAGCTAGGGAGGGAACAAATAGCACATCTTTGAACCTTCCATGTTCAAGTTGGATAGAGCCCTTCCCCTTTGTTTTGACTTTATTATTGTTGCACATCTGAATACTAGGCCCATCAAAGGACTGAAAAGAAGAGAATGATTCTCTGGATGCAACCATATGGTTGGAAGCTCTAGAATCAATGAGGAAGACAGGTGCTGATGTGCAGCAAGCCTTCAGTGCATGTCTTTTCCTTTGGTATTCTTCTTCTTCTTCTTCAGAGTCTTCCTTCCTTGCGTTAGCAGGTACATAAATGTTGTGCTTTTTCAAGAGAAGAGCCATTTCATCAAGTTGTCTTCTCATACATGAGCTTTCTGAATGGAAGCCCCTTCCACAGTAAGAGTAGAGGACCTTGCCTTTGCCATTCTTCTTGCTTCTCTTCGAACCTGAAGGTTCTTTTGACTGCTCTTTCTTCACAGGGGACTCATCTCTTTGCTTCCCTTTGTCATTTGCTACCTTATCTCCTCTTGCAACTAGAGCTAGATCTTTGGGAGATCGAATGATCCCCATTTGGATCAATTTATCATTCTCAGAAATAAGAGATTGGATGAAAGCATTAAGAGTGGGAATCTTCCAATTTGGAGTAGTGAGCCTTACTGTTTCGAAGGTGGATACAAAGACTGAGTAGTCTGAATTGAGCTTTGCGAGAATAGCAAGGATGAGCTGATCTTAATTCTTCTCCACTTTGCATTACTTCAACAGATATATCAGATTCTTGAACTTTGTGAAGAATTCATTCATAGATTTGAAGTTCAATGGATTGAGAGTAATCAGATCATTTTCTAGCTGATGGATCCTCATCTCATCATGCTTATCAAATAGGGAGGCAAGCTTGTCCCAAACCAGCTTGAGAGTCTTCAATTCTAGGATGTGGAACCAAAGATCTTTAAAGACTGAGAGGAGCAAGTGTCCATGGGCTTCATCAAGCCTGTTCATGTACTTAGCTTTGTCTTTATCTGAATTTGGCTCTTCCTTCGCTTCTTCTATGAGTCTGAAGAGCCCTTTGGTGCGGAGCATTACCACCATGTCTGCCTTCCACTTGTGATAGTTGAAGGGAGTGAGAGGCTCTATTGAATGAGCCATTTTGAATGTAGTAGGAAGAACTAAGCTGTTGTAGTGAATGCAGTGAGAAGAAAGGGCTGCTTGTAGCGAATGTTGTAAGAAAAGCTGATAACCTGTCACACAATCAAACATACAAAGTAAGGTCGACAATCTGCACTTTTGGAATTACCTTCACACCCAACATAGTTGATCAAGCAAGCTTGATCAACAATTTCTTAACTTGGGATATTAAGTGGTAAATTCTCCGCTTCTGGTGCAGTAACGAATGCTAAGCTGCTGTAGCGAATGCAGTGAGAAGAAAGGGCTGCTTGTAGCGAATGCTGTAAGAAAAGCTGATAACCTGTCACACAATCAAACATACAAAGTAAGGTCGATAGTCTGCACTTTTGGAATTTCCTTCACACCCAGCATAGTTGATCAAGCAAGCTTGATCAACAATTTCTTAACTTGGGATATTAAGTGGTAAATTCTTCGCTTCTGGTGCAGTACTGGAAAGAGAAATTTGCCAAAAAAAATGATCCGGCTAGAGATCTGAGGAGGAGAGGAGTCTTGTCCACCGAGGCTCTGATACCATGTAAATTTGAGCACATATATATGTAGACAAATACACAACTCACAAAGTGGATCTCACAATTTACTCAGCAATTGAAGAATGAAACAGTGCAAAAAAGGCTTGCACTGTGGATGCTTTCATTAATAAAAAAGTAATCCGATGATAATTACAATGAAGTAAAATGGCTTGAATAGCCACATGAAAATCGAATCCACATGAGGAAATTCGAATTGATAGACTCTACTTGACTATAGGTAACTAAGACCTTGTCTAAATCACTATCGGAGGACTCAGTAGTTAACTGACCTTGTCTAAACCATAATCGGAGTTCATCGGAGCTCTAAAACACAACTCAAGTGTTACATTCAGTGTTGACTAAGGTTAACTTACTGTGGTAGGTGAGAAATGCACCCCACATGTGTGTAGTCAAGTAAACCTAGCGCTAATTGAATGTAGAGGACTAGAACTGAATGTAACTGACTCCTAACTTAGCTTGACTAGTCATTAACTGAAGTGAACTGACCTTGGTTGGTTTCGGCACTCCTAGTGGCTTTCTAAATTGTAGGGATTGGTCTAGGAGACTCCTAAACTAATGCAATCAAGTGCAATCAGTGGCAGTGAGCCTCAATTAGTGTTCCCCACAATTTAGTAACTGAAACATGTGCCCCAATTAGGTCAAGTGGACCCAATGGTTTTAATGACTATAAATATACTGGATGGACTCCTGATTTAGACATGACTCCCAATTTAGACATATGACCAAATTTGGACAAGGGGGGATTAATAATCCTAACATGTGGGTCACCCAAAAGGATTTCCTGGGGATTGTGGTTGATGCATGGTCAACCCCGGTCACTGGCTCACCCTTTTTTGTTTGGGAAGAGAAATTAAGAAGACTGAAGAAGGCACTAAAGGTCGGGCAAAATTGATCAATTCTCCTAATCAAAAGAAATGCCAAGCTGCTTTAGCGCTAGAAGCCCATCAATCTCACATGGAAACTAAAATTATTGATAAAGAAGACATTAAAAAAGAGTTAAAACTGCAAAGTGAGCTCCACGATGCCTGTAGGCAGGAAGCTGAATGGTGGAGACAGAAAGCTAGATGCAGATGGCTCAAAGATGGAGATCGAAATCCTGGTTACTTTCGTAAATAGGTCGAGGCAAGGAAAAACTTCAAATACGTGCACGAGATTCATGCCCAAAACACTATAATTCAATACTTCGAAGACATAAAAGTAGAATCCACCAGACACTTCATCGATCTCTTCTCTGCTCAGCCTATCATCGCTGACAACGAGATCATGGAGCTAATCCCACGATCTGTCAAAAGTAAGGATAATAAGAGATTGAACCAACAGGTCACGATGGAGGAGATAAAGGAGGTCGTCGATGACATGGAAGACGACAAGGCTCCTGGCCCCGATGGGTATAATGCAAACTTCATCAAAGCATGCTAGGGAATTATTAAAAAATATTTATTCAAAATGGTTAGTAAATCACATAGATGTGATAAAATCGGAGGTAGCACGAATTTAGCATTTCTGGCTCTCATATCGAGAGAGAAGGATGCCAATTCCTTTGACAAATTATGGCCCTCCAAGAGGCAATCCACTTAAGCCTAAAGAATGGTGAAAAAGGAATGGTGGTGAAAATTGACCTAGCTACTGCTTTTGACAAAGTCTGCCACTCCTTTCTCTATCAAGTCATGCTGAGATTTGGTTTTGACCCAAGCTTCATCAGATGGGTCAAGGCCTGCATTAGCAAACCGTGGATTGCCCCACTTATCAACGGAAGGGTGGCATCCTTCTTTCAAGATTTGAGAGGACTAAGGCAAGGATGCCCACTCTCTCCTCTGCTTTATGCAATCCAAGCTTCGGTGCTTAGTCTTCAGCTGGAGCAAGCTAGGCAGGATCAAGGGCTCTCAGGCATTAGGATGGCTAGGGGAATGAAAGATATCAATCACGCTTTGACGATGATACAATCTTGCTCGAAGGCGCCAGTCAGATTATAGTAAGAAGATTCAAGAATGAATTGGACTGATATTGCCAAGCCTCGGGAAGTAAAATTAACCTTGGGAAGAGCCAGATCTATAGCTGGAATACTAATCCAATGGAAATGTCAGGAATTTCCCGAGTCCTTGATATTGAAGGAGTGACTAACTGGGACTCCTTTAAGTATCTAGGGGTCCCAATCTTCAAAACTAATCCCAAAAGCTCAACCTGGAACCCTATTGTTGATAAAATCAAAAAGAAAATTCTAGAATGGGGAGCAGCCTGGCTAAATCTGGCAAGGAAGTTGGTTTTGATAAAAAGTTGTTCTAAACAGTTATCTCCTTTGTCAATGCTCCCTTCTGCTAGATCCTCCCAAGACAATTGCAATGATTAAAGGCCCAGTGAGATCCTTCCTCTAGCAAGGAGGGAAAAATGGGGGAGGGAAAAAGTTCGCTTTGATTGGCTGGAAGAAATCAAGTTGCCTAGGATGGAGGGAGGATTGCAAATTATAGACTTGAAAACTCAAAATCTGGTAATGGGAGCTAAACTGCTCTGGAATATGGTCGATTCCAAGCCATCCTGGTGCAGTCATGTGATTAAGTGCAAATATTTTTCTAGCCCGAGGCTCCGGTGTCTTGACAATGAATAAGAAAATAAGCATGTCTCCCCCATCTACTCCCTTTGTAGGAAAGCACTGACCAAGTTCAAGGAAGAGCTTCACTAGATCCCTGGCAATGGTAAGATGATAAATATATGATGGGATGTAATTCTTGGGAAACCTCCCCCCGTTCTTCCAAGACTTAATCAATGGTTGGATACGTTGGGAATTAAAACTCTGTGGGACATATCAGCATGGGAAAATGAATCACCAAATAGACGAGTCGGTTGGTGTCTACCCAATTGTCCTGCTGAACTCAACGTTGATAAAATATATATTATTGAATCACCTATCAGGAATCACTCTGGTGGCTAAAAAGAGAAGGGATCGGCGTGGATGGGGAAGATGCTATGGCAGCTACTTTACGGCTAAAGGATACTTGAAATTTGGTGTTGTTCCAAATGTGTTGAAATATTGTAACTTTGAAGAATATTCTATATGTACTTTTTGTGGTCCCTGATGGTCCTACCGGGAGAACCACTTGTATTACTTTGTACCCCAATGCTTCTAATCGGGAGAACTAATAAGAGTCATGAGGTAGTCCCCTCAAATTGTAAAGGTGGGTCATTAGCACCCCAGTTGTGGTTACTTGAGCCTACATGTTTAACTCGAGCCTACATGATTAACTCGAGCCTACATGTCGGAATTAATTATTAAAGTGAACTGATGAATATAAATAGAGGTGTGGCGCTCCTCATTTGGAACACACACACTCACTTGTGTAGCGCATTAGTGAAGGAGAGAGAAGTAGCTAGAGAAGGAGTAGGATCAGTCTTTTGGTTTTACCTTTTATCTTTTGGGGCATCTATATTGAGGAAGCTTTTGCTGGGTTTTTTCCCTTTAGGGTTTTCCCAGGATAAATTTGTGTTGTTCTTGTGATACTGTTTCTTTCAGTGATCCTGTTTATATGATTTTGTTATGAAATTGAAATGAAATACTGATGATCTAGCTTAGCATATGAAAGTTTAACATGATATCAGAGCTAGCCTGAATAGGACAACTTTCATAAGGTGAAATAGCCCTCTCTCTCTCCCCAGAAGAAATTAGGGTTTCGGGAAAAATTTTGAGTTTCAGAAAACTGCTTTCATAGAAAGTTGTGCCCTCCCAAAGCGCATCTTTTGAGCCTGGAATCAAGGTTTTTGGGTGTGTGAGTCACCGAGAAAGTCAAACCCTAGTTTGACAACTGCACTAGAAAACTGTTGAACCAGAAAGCTGCAGAAGCTGAATCTTGCAAGTCTGATTTGGAAGGTGAAGAGTTGAAATCTCCAGTATCCAGGCACACCAGTCAACTCACCTCATTCAAGCGCATCTTCTAGTAAGGTCAGTTTCTCATTCCGCAAAATTTCATTTTTTTGTGATTTTCTAACAAGATGGCCCCAAGCACTATGCTTGAGGATAAGCTAGAAGGCATAGAGAATTTCCAAGCATGGAAATATAGGATTGGCCTCATTCTCCAAAAGAATGATCTTGATAATTATGTCAAAGAAGAAGTTTCAGAAACTGAAAAAGTTGAAGCTAAGGAGAAGCACAGAAAGGATATGACTAGGGCACAAAGGATTATTGCTGACTCCATCAAGGATCACTTGATCCCTCAAGTGTCATCCAAGAAGACTCCAAAAGAAATTTATGATGCCCTTTCCATAATGTATGAGGGAAGAAACATCAACAGAAAGATGAATCTGAGAGCTCAACTGAAAAGCATCAAGATGAGTCATGGAGAATCCGTCCAAGACTACTTCACAAGGGTTTCTCATATCAAAGAGCAACTAGAAGCTATTGGAGATAAGCTTGATGAATATGAACTGGTTATGACTACTCTCAATGGTCTCACTAGACCTTGGGAGTCCTTCATCCAAATGATGTGTGCCAAAAAAGAAAGCATGAAGTTTGATGTGGTATGGGAAGATTGCATTCAAGAAGAGACTAGAGTGGCAAACAGAGAAGCCTTACTAAAGGAAGATGATCAAGCCCTATCTAGTCACACCAAGAAAAGAAGAAGTCAATCTAACTTCAAGAGAAGAAGTTTCAAGGAGTCTCAACCTCCCAGAAGAATCCAAAGAAAAAGGGAAAATCCTCCAGGTATAGACTACTATGCTTTTCAATGTTTTCATTGTGATAAGATAGGACACATTGCGTGAAATTGTCCTATGAAGAAACATGAATGTAAGAAGAAGATCAACAACAAAAGATATCATGCTCATCTAGCTGAAGATGAGGATGAAGAAGAAGAAGAGGAAAGACCTCCAAGAAATCAAGCAAGAGAAGAAGATGCAGAAGAGTATGTACTATTCTCTGCACTCTCTAGGTCTATAACACCTGGAGAAGACACTTGGCTCATTGATAGTGGTGCTTCAAAGCACATGACGGGACTAAAGAAAACTCTGTCCAAACTTGAAGAAAAGAGCTCTCCTCAGAAAGTATCCCTAGGAGATGACTATCAATATCCAATCAAAGGAGTTGGTGAAGCAAGCTACAAACTTGATACAAGTAATCCCCTAAAAATGAAAGATGTATTATATGTACCTGGTCTAAAGAAGAATTTACTTTCTATCTCAGCTTTAGATAAGAAAGGATTTAGAGTTGCTTTCATAGATGGCCAAATACTCATGTGGCCCAAAGGAAAGAATATTGAAGATGCAATCATCATTGGTGAAGAAGAAGGAGGCTTGTATAAACTCAAGGGGCACTCAGAAATAGCCTTTGTTCATGAGTCCACTGACCCTAGTGAATTATGGCATAGAAGGCTTGCCCACATTAATTTCAAAGCTTTACCACATGTGAACAAAGTAGTGACGGGATTACCAGACATGAAGATCAAGCATGAAGGCATTTGCAAAGGATGTGCGAAGGGAAAGAACATCAAGAATCCATTTCCAAAGAGCGAAACAAAAACAAAAGAATGGGGTTGTGGAAAGAAAGAACAGAACCATCATGGAGGTAGTGAAGACACTGATATATGATCAAGATCTTCCAATGCATCTATGGGTAGAAGCAGCAAGAATTGCTGTGTATGTACATAATAGAATATCTCACAGTGCTCTTGGATTCAAGACTCCAGAAGAGATGTTCACGGGAAAGAAGCCCGAGGTAAGTCACCTCAAAATATTTGGTTGTCCAGTATATATTCATATACCAAAAGAGAAAAGAACCAAGTTAGACCCTTCCAGAAAGAAAGGGATATTTGTTGGATAATGTGAAGTATCCAAAGCATTTAGAATTTACATTCCTGGATTCCATCACATGGAAATCAGTTGAGATGTGAAATTCGATGAAGAGGTAGCCCTCAAGAGATCCAAGAAGTGCCAACATGAAGAAGTGTATGAAGAAGAGACACCTCCCAGAAATGAAGAAACTACATGTTTCCCTGAAGATGAAGCTCCTGAAGAACATGACATGGCAGAACCACAAGAACCTCCTATGACGGAGATATCAAGAAAGAGAAAGCATGCTTGGACAAGAGAAATTATATGAGAGGCAGAAAGATATGGAGCTCCTGAAGGCTCCATAAGGGAAAGAAAGAAACCTAAGACTTTTTCCAACTATGTATCCTTGATGTGCGATCTTGTAGATCAAGAACCTACAAACTACGAAGAAGCGGTACAGAAGAAAGAATGGGTAGAAGCAGTGACTGAAGAATACCAGTCAATAATGAAGAATGATGTATGGGATATAGTTCCCAAACTAGAAGGAAAGAGTATAGTATCCTCTAAATGGATATTCAAAATAAAGCATACAGCTAACAGAAGTATCGAGAAGTATAAAGCAAGATTTGTGGCCAGAGGTTTCTCTCAAAAAGAGGGAATTGATTATGAAGAGACATTTGCCCCAGTAGCTCGGTATACTTCGATTAGAGCTATCATGGCACTTGCATCCATGATGAAGTGGGACTTACACTAGATGGATGTGAAAACAACTTTTCTAAATGGTGTGATTGAAGAAGAAGTATACATAGAACAACCACAAGGATTTGAAGTTGAAAATAGACATACTCACATATGCAAGTTGAAGAAGGCCTTGTATGGTCTTAAACAAGCTCCTCGAGCTTGGTATGAAAGGATAGATAGTTTCTTGTCAAGCATGGGCTTTACCAAGAGTAAAGCTGATCCTAACCTTTATCTCAAGGTTGTAGAAGATGAACCTGTTATCCTACTACTATATGTGGATGATTTATTCTTGACAGGGAATGAGAAACATATTATGGAAAGCAAGAAGAAACTAGCAGAAGAATTTGAGATGAAAGACCTTGGGTTAATGCATTATTTCCTAGGTCTGGAAGTATGGTAAAGTTCAGAAGGAATCTTTCTCAACCAGGGAAAGTATGCAGTAGAGATATTGAAAAGATTCAATATGTTGGAATGCAAAGTCATGGCCACACCCATGGATTCCAACATGAAGTTGTTAGCTGATGACTCACCTGAGTTAGTGGATGTGACTCAATACAAACAGATCATTGGGTCATTGATGTGCTTAACAAATACCAGACCTGAAATTTGTTTTGCTGTGAACACCTTAAGTCAATATCTAGTTCAACCTAGACGGGCTCACTTGGTAGCTGCAAAACATGTGATGAGATATCTGAAAGTGACTATAGACTTTGGTCTATACTATGATGGTATCCATGAGTATAGATTGTATGGATATACAGATTCAGATTAGGCCGGAAGTATCTCAGATAGGAAAAGCACATGAGGAGGATGTTATAGTCTGGGATCTGCTATGATTTCATGGTTTAGCAAAAAGCAGTACAATGTTGCTCTAAGCACAGCTGAAGCAGAATATATAGCAGCTTGCTCTACTAGTCGTGAAGCCATATGGCTTCGAAAGCTGATGTCAGGATTATTCAACCTAGAGTTGGACACTACCGTGATTCCATGTGACAATCAAAGTTGCATAAAGATGATAGAGAACCTAGTATTCCACAATAGATCGAAGCACATAGAAATTAGGTATTTCTACATTTGAGATATGATGCAGAAGGGAGCCATAAAGCTCCAGTATGTGAGTACCGATGAACAAGTTGTTGATGTGTTGACAAAGCCTCTGTCCCGAGTAAAGTTCAAAAACTTTCGAGACAAGCTTGGTGTTGTTCAGAAATACCTTCTTCGAAAGGGCGAGTAGTGATGTTGCAGTGGGATTGTATCATCCCTGGGCACTTTCCCTAAAGTAATCTGGTGACCTTGGTCCTCGAGAATGAAGAGGGATTGTATCATCCTGGGACATCTGTCCAAAATAGATCCAGTGACTTCAGTCCTCGAGAATGTAGTGGGATTGCATCATCCTTGAACTTCGATTCAGAAAGGTATCCAGAGGCTTTGGTCCTCGAGAGTGTGGCAGGATTGCATCATCCTTGAACTTTGGTTCAGAAAGGTATCCGGAGGCTTCGGTCTCCGAGAGTGTGCTAGGATTGCATCATCCTTAAAATTTAGTTCAGAAAGGTATCCGGAGGCTTCGGTCCCCAAGAGTGTGGTAGGATTGCATCATCCTTGGACCTAGTCCTAAAGTGACAGGGACTGATTATCCCGTAATCAATCTGGTGGCTTTGGTCCCTGAAGATGTGGTAGGATCGCATCATCCTTGGACCTAGTCCTAAAGTGATAGTGACTGATTATCCCGTAATCAATCCGGTGACTTCGGTTGTCGAGAATGTGGTAGGATTGTATCATCCCTAGACTTAGGTCCAAAAGTGATCCGAAGACTTTCGTCTTCGTGTTGTGGATTGCAGGTTGTTGATGACGATGACGTACTAATCAAAAGATCAGAATGTGATGATGATGATGTTACTGATCGAAAGGTCAAAGAGTTGAAGATGTTATTGCGGATCGAAAGGTCAAAGAGTTGAAGATGTTGTTGCTGATCGAAAGGTCAAAGAGCTGAAGATGTTGTCGCTAATCGAAGCGGTCAAAGTTGTTACTGATCCAAGCGGTCAAAGTGTTGATATTGCTGAAGATTGAAGATTGAAGATGAAGACTACATGATGTTGAAAAGCTTCCAATGATTTATAGATGTGTTACTCTAATGATGTTGATGACGTCCTCTATCTCTCTTCTACTATTTCTGTTGTTGATGTTGTAGAATACCCTTCTTGTTAAGGGGGAGTGTTGAAATATTGTAACTTCGAAGAATATTCTATATGTACTTTTTGTGGTCCCTGATGGTCCTACTGGGAGAACCACTTGTATTACTTTGTACCCCGATGCTTCTAATTGGAAGAACTAATAAGAGTCATGAGGTAGTCCCCTCAAATTGTAAAGGTGGGTCATTAGCACCCCAGTTGTGGTTACTTGAGCCTACATGTTTAACTCGAGCCTACATGATTAACTCGAGCCTACATGTCGAAATTAATTATTAAAGTGAACTGATGAATATAAATAGAGGTGTGACGCTCCTCATTTGGAACACACACACTCACTTGTGTAGCGCATTAGTGAAGGAGAGAGAAGTAGCTGGAGAAGGAGGAGGATCAATCTTTGATCAGTCTTTTGGTTTTACCTTTTATCTTTTGGGGCATCTATATTGAGGAAGCTTTTGCTGGGTTTTTCCCTTTAGGGTTTTCCCAGGATAAATTTGTGTTGTTCTTGTGACACTGTTTCTTTCAGTGATTCTGTTTATACGCTTTTGTTATGAAATTGAAATGAAATACCGATGATCTAGCTTAACATATGAAAATTTAACAAAATGTGCCATGCAATCCTGAAATTTGGGAAAAAATATGGGATTGCAAAATGCTTCCAAATATTGATTTGTTTTCCTGAACGTTGATGCATGTCAAAATCCTCATCGGCGAAAATATGGAGAAGCGAGGATTCCTTGGTCCATTTCGTTGCTCACTGTGCTCTGCAGCTAGCGAAACTATTCAACATCTCTTCTTATACTGCCTCTATGCCATCTTAGTTTGGAATGAAATGAGGAAACCATGGGAGGACGGGATTCAAATGCCAGATAATATTCAGTTGTGTTTTCTCAATTGGGATAAAATGTACAACGATGACCTGAATCATAAAAAAGGATTTAAAGTATGCTGGATGAAAATTTCAAAAGTCATTTGCTGGTGCATATGGATTGAGCATAACCATAGAATATTCCAAGATATAGCTCAACTCGCTTGGAAAATAGCAACCAAGGCAAACGCTTTAATGAGTGAGATAGTTAGTGTCTTGATGATTCCCAATAACAAAGCTAAGTTGACTGATAATGAAAATAATTGG
This sequence comes from Pseudotsuga menziesii, assembly GCA_001517045.1. Taxonomy (NCBI): domain Eukaryota; kingdom Viridiplantae; phylum Streptophyta; class Pinopsida; order Pinales; family Pinaceae; genus Pseudotsuga; species Pseudotsuga menziesii. The sequence continues at coordinate 453,037 of LPNX010756528.1, read as the reverse complement.
CTGCAAAGCTTCAACCTCTCTGCTGAAACTATTTTGGCTAAAAAACAGTTGGAAAAATGGGAAATTAAATTGGATAAGTCTCAGTTTGAGAATTGGTTGAAACAAAGGAAGATCTTTAAATTGTTTTTTAATGGAGCTTCTAAGGGGAATCCAAGGAGTGAGAGAGGTGGAGGGGTTGTTATTTGCCCGAATGGGGAAAATGATACAGAGTACTATTGGAATATAGGGCAAGATTCCAAGAATATGGCCGAGGCATATGGGCTTTGGCAAGGTCTCAAGCAGCTGAAGGAGAAAGGAGTGGATGAAGTCATGGTATTTGGAGATTCCAGGTTAATAATCCAGGTAATGAACGGGGAAAATCACTGTAAGAATGTAAGGCTAGTCAGGACGATTAACAGAATCAAATCCATCTCTTAGTCGTTTAGGCAGATAGAATTCTTTCATTTTCTTCGTGAGCTAAATGCTATGGCGGATCTTACTGCTAATAAATATATGGTTGTTGGTAGAAATGAACTGTATTTAAATCAACTCTTAAGTATTGATTCCCCCCCTTAGCATGAATCTGGTTTAACTGGAATGGTTACCAAGCATGGAGGTAGTAGAATAAGTATTGGTTGGCTTAAACCAGTTTTGTAATTTCAGCAGCTTCATTGCTGAGTTCTAATACATAACGTATCCGTTTTTGTCAAAAAAAAAACCAAAATCTATTAAAATGTAATTCTTATATATATATATATATATATATATAAAATTTAAAATCATATGATATTTTTTAAGATGTCAACATATATTTATTCAAGTAACCTACTTCACTGCATCCATAATGGTTATATCAAATTATGCAACAATTATTAGTTTTTTACTAGGTGCATAATGTTTATTAAGAATTGCTCATAAGGTTATGAAGGGTCGTGCAACCCTTAAATTACTCTGGAAGTTATGGCTTTATATCACAATCCTTTAGTTCTTTATAGCCTTTTATAGTCTTATTAATGATTTTTTCGGTAAAGGATATACACTCAACTATGACCAATTTAATGATTTAAAACTTTCATGTTTAAAAAAATAAAATAAAATTAAATGCAATTTTATAAAAACAAAATATTTTCCTTGCCATATTTATATTTATTTACCAATCGAATACTTATTTTTAATAAAACATTATTTTCATATACTAGTTTCCATTTATTAAATTTCTAAGCTTCATTTCTTAACTATTTATTATATTAGCTATAAATTAACTACAAACTATTACCACTATTTATTCAATATATATTTTTGGTAGAAAACTCTAATACATATTTTTTGTAAAAATATTTTTGCTTATTTTCTCATTTCACAAATAATAATATATTTTATAATTACTTTAATATTTGATAAGAAAATTTAATCTTTTTTAGAGATATATTTTTTATATCTGATATTATTCTAATTTATAGACTAAATACAATTAATATACTAAAACATTTAAAACAAAACTTAGGTGCTAATTTATTTTACATTATTCTTTATATAAGAAGTAGGTATTCACATATTTTGGTATATATATACTCTAATTCCATATTCATATTCTCTTAGTTCTATCTATTTCACTAGATATCATGCTTTTTGGAACACTATCCAATGCACAAGTACATATTTCACAATATATAATATTGTATGGACAATTATGCAATGCTTATTAATTACTTTCTCATAATTTAACTATCCCTATATAAAACGGTTATCCTCATACAAAGCTACAAGGACTAGCTACTACTTAGCACTTGTTACTCTTGTTTTTCTCCAACTCCTTCTCAAATCTTAACTCAAATCTTTAGATACTTATTTTCATTCTTTAAAGTTGATTTAAGTTTGATTATTCATGAACATTGATATATATTGAAAAAAGGCTAAACATTTTATGACTTTGACTTTTTCCAAATTACTATTGTCATAATTCGACCTTAAAATATTTGTTGAAATTGCATTTTTTTTTAACAGAAACTAAATTTTTTTTTGATTGATTAAAAAAGGCTGTAGCCCAGCCAGGCGTACAAAGAGGAATTCTGAAAAAAGAATACTGATGTCCTCTATTAGAATAGTTAGCCTTCTTAAAAGTGCTGTGAGAAGTGAATCCCAAATTTTTCTGATGTTATTCCGAGAAAATGACTGCTTGCAAGAGTAGACTCTCACAAATTGAGAGCAGAGAAGAATACAAAAAAAAAACATTAAACAGGCGGAGAGGAGTGCCCCTTAATGAAAGGATCTAATTTCTTCTGGGAGCCCGCGCTGATGTTTGAGGCTGCTTCCTTTTCTCTGCGTTCTTTATTTGTCTTTCGTACTCTGGTGAGGGGAGGAGAAGGAGCCGAAACGTATTTGGAGTCAGAGGTTCCCTCTGACGAAGGGATCAAGGATGCCGGTCCTGCCTGGGCTGAAGTCTCACGTATCAAAACGCTGGGATCTTTCTTTGAGCCTGGAGAAGCAGGTTTTGGAGAAACTTGTTCAGCTACCTCCACGGAGCCAATGGGGCCAGAGTTGCCCTGATCCTGGACAGCTGCAACTTCAGGTTCTTGTGCTTCATCTTCTTGGAGCACTGCAAAACTATTTTTGTTTTTCAGTTGTGGATCATCTGCAAGAGGAGAATGATCTACCTTTTGTTGAGACGCTTGAGGCTCCTTTCGTTGGGGAGGACGGTGTCGATTGGAAACCGTCTAGAACTCTGTATCGTTGGGAGCTGGGGGATTTGCTGGTTTCTGTGGTTCTGCAAGCTTGGGGTAGCTTTTAGCAAAGTGACCGTATACATGACAGAAGTTGCATTTGAAGGGGATCTGCTCATAATCTAGTTCTTGAATGTGGCTCCATTCTCCTAAAGTGAGCTTTAGGGCCTCCGGAAGCCCTTTCTCTAGATTCACCTCTACGCAGATACGGGCACATCTGTACTGACCCCCTTTTGGTTCTGCAGTATCTAGATAGCGGCTTAGCTTATTACCAATGTCAATCAGAGTACTTTTCCCCCAAAGATGAAGAGGGAGGTTAGGGAGTCTTACCCAAACTAGAGTGGCAGTGATCTCTGCTTCTGGGTTAAACCCCATAGACCAAGGGGCTAAGAACGGACCTCTTGAGCCCATGAAGAAAGGGCCTAAACAAAAGACAAGGTCTCTTTCTTCTTTATTTGAGAACAGGAATACAAAAAACCCTCATCCAGCTGCAAAGAGAGAGACCTGTACTTGCAGAAGAGGGTTCCAATGTTCTGCAATCCAGATCTCCATCGCCTTAGGGCTGGGCCACAACCCTGTGAACTTGCCAATGAGGGCTTGCTCAGAGAGGATGAGAGCTTTCTGGCATGGATCCGAAGGAGAGAGCTCTAGAGAAGGGATATCGTCCATCTTTTGCACGAACTTGGAGGAAGAATGAGAGGCTGCCTGGGGAGCGACAGCTTGAACAAGGGCCTTGAAGGCGGCGAGCTGGGCATGAGAGCCCATTTCCTGAGAGAACTCCACACTGAAAAACCGGCAGCAAAACCCCATGCTGAAAAATAAAAAACAGTATCAAAACCCCGCGCTGAGGACGAGCCCGAGCTGAGGACGAGGAGCAAAGCCTGCGATCCATCCAAGCTCGGCTCTGCGTAGGAGAGGAAGCGACGGCTAGGGAACCCTAGCCGCGGATCAGGCACTCCGTCGTTCCGTTCTCCATCTTCATCATGGCTTGGGTTGAAATTGCATTTTTTTATTGTCGAAATCACTTTTTAATGTAGAAATGGATTTAGTGCACTCAAATACCCATGCTACAACCTAATTTTTCAAACTTAATGATTGATATATGCAAATCCATGGATTCAAGATTATTTTTTTCATATTCCATGCAAAAATATTGATTTCCATTTCCATTATTTTGAATTGTAAAAATTTAGTAAATTCAACATTGATATTAAATATATTAGCTTAAATACCACAAATATTGGCTTAAGCTTCTTTCCACCTTCCTAAATAACTAAGTGCAATGTCATAGATTTAGAGTTTAAGGCTTTATGTTTAATATTGACTTCCATGTTCCCCATTTTGTTGTTTTTAAGACTTGTTCTATATTCATACAAAGTTTTAGCCATTGTTAAAATAGCAGTGGTTATGTCAAAGACATTTTTTAAGGAAGGAGTCCAAATGTGTAACTATTTTGCCCATCCGACAAGCTATTGGTCGGAATACTTTTTTTCAAAAATCTTGATTCTATGTTGTTTAAATCAAGTTTTTTAATATATAAATGGATTCATCGCCCTCAAAATACCCTAGGGAACCCAAATTTAACAAATTTAAACACGGTTATACAAAATTTCAAATTTTTTTACCAAATTTGGACAAAAAAATGCTGCCAAGAACGAGCAAAATCGTCGATTATTTAGGCTACGGTTTTTTTAAGAATAGTGTATTTTTCAAAAAACTTTATTTTTTAAAACTTGTTGATTAATGCCGTTTGTTTTTTTAAAATTGTTATTTACATGTGTTTGTTTGCTTGTCCTTGCCATCTTAGTCATGAATTTAAATATTTACATGGGAAGGGAGATTTAGGAATTAGTTTACAACAACAATTCAATGGAAGAACTTCAATTCCTAAGCAAACACTTTCATATGTGCCACCATGATCTCAGTTCTATTCATGGTGGAGTTATGTCCCCAAGGGTTTCACTCCCTCTAAACTGACCCAAGACCTCGAAAAAACTAAAACCCACTAGATCAATCAAAACTTGAAGTTTCCATTTTGTCATATTCCAATAGACTTATTTGTTTTTTCTTAAGTTGATAAATTCCACATGATTTGTTTTATATGCTTTCTTTTGAATCCACCTTCCAAGATTGATTCTTTGTGAACATTAATATTGAAGAAGGCTAAATATTCTATGATTTTAACATTTACCAATTTATCATAGCCACAATTAGACTTTAAAATATTTCTTGAAACTCCGATTTACTATTATTGAACTCATGCTTTTGAATGCAAAAATAGATTTAGTGTCCTCGAATACCCTTGCTACAATCTTATTTTTTAAAGTTAACGATTGATATATGTAATTTCATCGATCCAAGATTATTCATGTCAGATTTCATGCAAAAATATCGATTTCCCTACCCATTGTTTTGAGTGGTCAAAAAAGAGAAAATTCATATAATATTTAGACTACAACACTGATATTAAATAATATTAGCATGAATACCACAAAGATTGGCTTAAGCTTCTTTCCACATTCCTATATAATTAATTGCAATGTTATGTACTTTGAAGGTTTTATGTTTAATGTTGACTTTCAAGTTCCTCATTTTGTTGTTTTTAAGACTATGATTGTATATTTATACAAAATTTTTTTTGTCACGTCCCCTTCCATCATTCTGACTAGGAAAAAGGGGGTATTTACAAATTTTCTAGATTCTAAATTTCACACCATGGACCACAATAGAAATTCAAAAATAAGAATTGCATGTGTTGATGCATAAGTGTAAAACACAATGAAAATAAAATTTTATCCACACATACAACATGCATATACATGCATAATTAACGCAGATAAAAAATAAAATCATTCCACATTCATATACAATTAAAATAGTTACATGTTAGTAACGAAGATCCAAGAAACTCGATGTGTAGAGCAATTTTCCACCCAAGCATAGGTATTAGCTGCAGATACCATCCCCAAGCCAGCCTATGAAGCCACAAGGGTGAAGGAAATGTTAAAGAAATGTAATTGCGGAGGATATTATTTTTCTATTATTATTACTATTACCCTTTTTGGAGATGTTCTTCCTCAGATTAGGGATGTCATTGATGTATTTGGTCATGTAAATTCTTGAGGTAAAACCTCTGTTGTAAGTCATGTCAATAGTGCCCACAAAATTATTATTAAAATGTAATTTTGAGTATCCTAAGGTAAGTCAGCCCTAATTGGGAGGATAGGTCAGCCCCATTGGGTTATTAGGCCTCTCCACTGATCAATATAAATAGGGGAGGCACCTCCCTCATTTGGACACACTCATAACTCAACAATTGAACTAGAGATAGGAGTAGTCCATCTGGAAGAGAGGAAGCATTCCAATATTATTCTTGGGCTCTTATAAGTCTTATTATTTGGGTCCTACACTGTACTTGGTTGAAGTCTATATCAAGGAATTTTTGCTGGGTTTTCTTCCCCATGAGGGTTTCCCGCGATAAATCTCAGTGTTCTCTTGTGTGGTTGTGTTTTCCTTTCTTTCAGTGATCCTTTTGTATATGGTTATGATGTAATGATGCTAAATGTTTTTAGATATTGTATAACCATTGAAATATTAACATGGTATAGTATCCACCCTGAAAGAAATCTCTGTGTAGCCAAAACACTACAACAACTGCAGCTACTGGAGATTAGGGTTTCATGCTTGCAAACCCTAGAAGACAAAAATTAGTCATCTTGGGACTTTCGCTATAACTCGAGATTAGAGAAGGCTCAAGAGCTGGAACTTTGACAGGCCGAAGATGAAAGCTTGTTGTACCTTGTGTGTGAATTTCAACCACATATTCACCTACTTTAGGAGATTTGATTCCTCAAAATCAGGGTTCCAACCTCCTCCAAAATCTAGTCTCAAACAAGAGACCTAGGGATAATTGCTATATCTTGGGATAGGAAGGTCAAAATCCAATTTTGCAAGATGTTGCAAATAGGGAATGGACTGTAGTTTTTGTGGTCCGAGTTTTAGATCTCGAAGGTTAAAGAGTGATACGTGGCATTCCACACAAGTTTGCTATGTTGAATAGTCCTAAAGCAAGTCACCTTGGGAAACTTAGAATAAATTCCACTTGGAGAATTCAATTCTGCTCTAAACTGTGGGGTTGGAAAGAAGACAGACAAGGCTATCAAAGGATAAAATTTTAGACCTTTAGGAGCAGAAACTTTGGAGATATAGCAGAAACAATATTAGATAATTATGCAGAAGAAATTGAAGAAACTAGAGCTTCCTCTTCCGGGCACTTGCCTCCACCGATCAACTGTAAAAGGAGGACTATCAAGCTCACTCTAGGATGGCACATATTTCTATGTAAGAAGTTTCTCATTTTGTGGATTTTCAATTTTTGACCTAACACTTCTGCCGAAAAATAGGGCATCAGATATTTTGCAGTTTTGTCCACAGTTGTGGGAAAATGAATATGTTGCTTAGCTCTGCTTGAGGAAGTGCATCTTTCTATCCAATCATATCTTAAAGATACCTAAGTTGAAAAATTAGGGTTTCTCTTTCAAACCATAGGCCCACCAGAAACACTCTTCTAAAAAAGCTTTCAAGCAAGCATCAAGTTGAAGAAATCTCATTGGTAAATTTTATCCTCTCTATTTCCATTTGAGGGTCTCATTTTTATCATGATGGCAAATAGTGTCAAGCTTGAGAACAAGCTTGAAGGAACCGAGAACCTATGAGCATGGAAGTATAGAGTGCTTCTCATACCTAAAGAAGCATGACTTGGAGAACTATGACAAAGAAGAAGTTGCAGATCCAGAGGGAGATGAAGACAAAGCACAAATAAGGACTTAGTCAAATCCAAGAGGATTATTTTCGTCTCCATTGGATCTCATATGTATCATCCCTGTAAGCTTTCAAGGAAATGTTTGATATAATTGCCATCTTGTACAAAGGAAAGAATATCAACAGGAAAATGACATTGAGGAACCAATTGAAGAATGTGAAGATACAAAACTCATAAACCATGCAGTCCCACTTCACAAGGGTTGTTGAAATCAAGGAACATTTTGAAGCAGTTAAAAAGAATGTGGAAGGAGATATTGTTATGACCACCTTGAATGGCCTCCCAATATCAAGGGATTCATTCATTCAAGGAATATGTGCAAGAAGGAATCCGATCTCTTTCAACAGGCTATGGGAAGAATTCACACAAGAAGAAGCTCGACTCATAACAAGAGAGGAGAAGATGGGAGCAACTATAGATCAAACTCTCACAATTCACTCTAGAAGAAATCATAGAAAGAAGGAGGACCATAATCACAACATAAGACAAAAGGAATTTAGAAGAGATCCTTCAAACATTCGATGTTGCACGTGTTACGAGAAGGAACACTACTCTAGATATTTCCTCAGAAGCAGAGGCTCCTTCATCAAGAAGTCAAACAAGAAAAGAAATCATGCTCACACCGTTGAAGGATCCCAAAATCAGATGATGAAGTAGAAGGCTCCAGTTATTCTTGCAAGGACATAAGGATCAAGAAGGAGTCTACCAAACAAAAAAAGATAAGTATTTGAATTATCATTTCCTATATATCTAGTTGCTTGAATGACATTGTTTAGTTGTGTACATATCTATGTTCAAGGAAATGTATTATGCATGATAGAATGTTTTCGTTAATTGACATTATACTACTACTATGCATGTGATGGGCAAGTGGCCTATGGTGCTATACAACATTCCATTGCTACTTATCTATAATAAAACCTCTTTACTGACATGTTGAGAGTAGTGCACACTCTTAATAATGTCCTGGTAGAGACGGAAGGCATCTAGAAAGTTACCGTGTGTATAAGGGATATGGATGAATGTTGTATTGGCTAAAATAGTTGCATGATTATATGAGATTATATCTTTATGCATAAGAATTTGTCATTATGAATATGTTTGAAGACTATGAAATGTGTCTAACCATGCAACTGATGTATTTGACTTCTAGGAAAGATCATTTACAATCACCTATAAGAAAAGAAGGATGAGACTTTTTTTGAAGAACAAGTGAGGACAGTTCATTTAGAAGATTCATTCCAATAAACATACATGAAGATGAACCGGAAGCTCCCAAGGTTAGAGACACCGTGGCAGAAGAATATAAGAACCATGATATGACCTAAAGAGAGCAATAGATCCATCTAGAGAAATGAATACCATCTTGGGCATGAGAAATAATTCAAGATGAAGAAAAGTATGACAAGACTTCCAACGAAAATAAGAGGACTCATATACACTCTAGTTGTGTGGCACTATTGAGTGACATCATTGATGCAAATCGTTCCAGCTATGAAGAAGTAACCAAGGAGAAATGGAAGAAGACTATGATCAAATAATACCAGTTGATCATGGCAAATGATGTCTAGGATGTTGTTTTGAGACCTTAAGGGAAGTTCGTAGTGTCTTCCATGTGGATCTACAAGATCAAGTATGCAACAGATGGAAGCATTAAGGGATACAAAGCAAGGTTCATGGTTTCTCTCATAAATAACAAGTAGGTTGCAATGACCCTTTTTAAAATTTTTACCAAAATGCCCAATTTTCCAATTTTTTCACAATTTTGGCTCTTGACTAGTTTCAGTGTCTTGGTCTCCAAATCAGCCCAATTGCTTCCAAATATTCAGAGAAGGTGTATGAATGATATAATAACTTAATTATTATTTTCAAGGATCTATTATGCCCCTCCAAACACTTCTGAAAGTCTATACTAAATTCTGAACAAGATAGAGGATTTTATTGGCAATTTTGGGCTCAAATCCCCCCCGGGTAAGTGGTAGAAATGGCTTCCCAAATGTGCAGCAACCCACTCAAATTATAAAATTGAAATAGGGGATGTGTAGAAGACATTATCATATACTCATATGCATAACCAATAGACCTCCCATGGTGGTTATCACTTCTTTCAGTCTGATATAAAAAACTAGTTTTGGACACTTGGGGAAATGAGGTGTAGTTTGCTCCAACGGTTATGCAATTCGACCCAATGGTCACAAATTATTAGTTACTGAACATGAAACCCATAATATTCTTTAATTACATTCCATTCATTCATAAATCATCAATATTTTACACATCCATTCGAATTCATCAAGATTACAAGAGTTTACAACAAGGTAGTGGGGAAATGGCACTGTTTCTTCATTATTGATCAATAATACATGAGATTTCTTGGCCTTCCGACCTGAGATATTTTTGAAATTAAATAATAGAGCATTTAAATCATAATAAAAAATTCTGGAGCAAGATAATCTCCCTCAAATAGATGAATAGCTCACCAAGTGCGCCTCACTCCATGGAGCTGAAATATGGTGAGAAAACTTGAGATGAAAGGAAGAACAAGCTAAACTTTGATGTGTCCATGAGATGCTGTAGCTTGCACCTATAACTAAGAATCTAAACTTTTATGTGTCCATGAGATGCTGTAGCTTGCACTTATAACTAAGACTCCATTGAAGCTCCTTAAAAGACCTGAGTGGCCTCTCCCAACACCAACTAGGATGGGAATCTTTCACCCTCGAAATAGGCTAAGGCATGAACTAGTCATCCACTAGCTCTCTCTCTTCACAACAAGAAATTTCACAAATGATCAAAAGACCATTCTCTTGGTTGCTTCCTATATTTTATAAACATTCTTAGCCTTCTAAGGTTCCCAATCCATCCACAAACTCAATCCAAATCGAATTAGGGTGTGTGCTCATGAATTGACATGTGTCCCCTCTTTCTTAGCCTTCCACCTCCCCCAAATTTGAGCAGGAGCCCATTGAGCTTCCCAAACTCACATGAGCTCTATTGGATGGTATATTTCGACCTGACATGTCATATATGTCAGATGTCAACCTTCATATCTGACTTGTGTCATAACTGTCATAGAATCTCCAACATTGGTGTCATAGATGTCATAAATGTAAGGGGAATCTAGCCAAGTTTCCATGAAACTCCCATTTGGCTCTTCCTCTCCCCATGTAAGTTACAATTAATCCCAAATTTGACCTACGAATTATATGGAAAATTATATTAACCTTATAATCCATCCAAAAACATTAGGCTTCCCATAGATTCAAGATTGCAAGAAGAGGATGCCATTTAACATAGGAATTCTAGCTTGAGTGGGACCCATAGTATCCATGTGTCTCCATTCTCCATAGCCATTTAATTTTTCACTTGCATTCATTTAATTAAATCCATTAAATAAATATTTATTCCTTCTAATGTCTAAACACCATTTATTAGCTCCCTTATTAACTTTCCAATGTTTCCACCCAACCTAGGGAACTAGTAGGATTGATGGAATTTTCCTGTTATGCAATTATTTAAAATGGGGACATTACATAGGCTATGGCATGACATACTCCATTGACTAGACACACTTCTTTAGTGAAGTATAAGTGTATATTGAGCAGAGAAACACATGTGCACATAAGTCTTTGTACGATCTCAGAAGGAACCCATGGATAAACAAATACAGTTACATGAGGAGTTTGAAGATCACCTAAAGTAATGAAGATATTAACCTTTGCTATAATATTGCAGATTGAAGCCTAGAGAGGATGACAAGCTCACAGATGGGTGCAAGAGGAAATTTTCAACAAAGTTCAAGATAAAGGATCTTGGTATCCAGTGACCTGAGATGGATACATATAAGATCAGTAGTAGAGGATGGTACCTGTCACTCTGGTACATGATATTATTTCTATACATAGAGTACAAATGCAGAGGGAGGAAGATGCTTCGCTTCAAAGGGAGTAACTACAGAATATCTCTGAGTTCAACATGGTGAGACACGATGGACAACTTCCTATTGGACTTAAGTTTTAACAAGAGTAAAGTGGGTTCCAACCTTTAATTTAAGGTTGAATGCAGAATATTGCTATATGTCGATGACCTGACAGGAGAGGACGAACTCATTGTATATGCAAAGAGGAAGTGCAAGAAAGAGCACTTTAGGACGATGTTTTAGCTTGGGATCGGGTATGATCTCATGGATTAGCATAAAGCAAACCAATGTTTCCCTCAGTATAATCGAGGCTGAGTACATTACAACATGTTCAGCCTATAGTGAAGCAATACGGCTTCACAAACTATTGGTAGGATTGGTTGATGTTGAGATGGATGCAACTGATATTTATTGTGACAAACATAGTTGCATCAAGCTCACAGAGAACCTGATGTTTCATAAAGCCTAGGATATGGTGCAGAGAGGAGCCGTGAAGCTCCATTATGTTCGTACAAAAGAACAAGTTGTTGATGTGTTGACTAAGCCTATGTCTCATGTAAAGTTTGAACACTTCCGAGAAAATCTTGGTGTAGTTCGAAAGGACCTCCCTAGAAAGAGGGAGTGATGAGAATGAGATGGTAATGATATGACAATATAAAATAGCATTCAAGTTTTCCAGTATGCTTATAGATATCTATGAAGTTGTGGATGTACAATAAAAGAATGATGAACCCTAGTGGTTTGGTCACTATATAGAGAGCCTAGTCGTATCTTTGTGGGTAGATCCCAATGTGGTTGGTGACTTCATCGAGGGTGGATCCCAGTATGATTGGTCATACCACTAAGGGTAGACCCCAACATGGTTGGTGGCATCCTCAGAAGGAAGATCCTAGGAAGGTTGTTCACATCTTCAAATAGGAAGATCCCAATGAGATGTGTTCCTATGGACAAGAACAATATCTTATTGAGAGTGGTCCTAACACTTACCCGCTGAGGATGGTCATGTGGACGATATTAATCTCATATGGAGAGTGGTCCTGCATTCATTTGCAGATGAGATTTGCATTCAGTTGCAGATGACAGTATCGTACTTGAGGATGGCCCTACAGATAAGAACACTCTCTTGTTGAGAGTGGTCCTAGCACTTATCGACTGAGGATGGCCCTATAGACGGTAGTACTCTCATATGGAGAGTGGTCTTGCATGTTCTTGCATTCATTTGCAAACAACAATATCCTCTTCAAGGATGGTCCTACGGACAAGAACACTCTCTTATTGAGAATGCTCCTAGCACTTATAGGTTGAGGATGGTCCTGCAGATGATAGAAATCCCATATGGAAAGTGAACTGCATTCATTTGTGGACAAGATCTACATTCATTTGTGGACAAGATCTGCATTCATTTGCAGACAACAACATCCTCTTTGAGGATGGTCCTGCAGACAAGAACACTCTCTTGTTAAGAGTGGTCCTATCACTTACTAGCTGAGGATGGTCTTGCAGACGATAGTACTCTGATATGTTGAGTGGTCCTGCATTCAATTGCGAATGATATCATGCAATCATTTGTGGATGAAAGTATCCTTCTTGAGGATGGATACCGTCGTCCACATTCATTTGCGGATGAGATCCCGCATTTATTTGCGGACGATAGTATCCTCCTTGAGGATGGTCCTGCAGACAATAGTACTCCCATATGGAGAGTGGTCCTGCATTCATTTGTGGATGAGATATGTATTCATTTGCAGAATAAAATATCCTCTTTGAGGATGGTCCTACAGACAAGAACACTTTCTTGTTAAGAGTGGTCTTAGCCCTTACTGGATTAGGATGGTGCTGCGAATGATAGTACTCTCATATGTTGAGTGGTCCTGTATTAAGTTGCGGATGAGATCCTGCATTCAATTGTGGATGACGGTATCCTCCTTGAGGATGGTCATGCAAACAAGAACACTCTCTTGTTGAGAGTTGTCCTAGCACTTACCAGCTGAGGATGGTCCTGCGGACAATAGTACTCTCATATGGAGAGTGGTCCTGCATTCACTTGTAGACGAGTTCCTACATTCAATTGTAGATGATGATGTTCCAACATTTAATTATGTTGTAGGTGATTTAGCTCAGTATTTGTATATTGATAGTGCAGGTGATGCTCAAGTTGATGCCAGAGATGATGATGCTTGAGATGATGGCACAAATTATGATCGAGATGATGCTTGAGATGATGCCAGAGATGATGATGCTCGAGATGATGGCAGAGATGATGCTCGAGATGATTCTAGAGATGATAATGCTCGAGATGATGACAGAGATGATGATCAAGATGATGCTTGAAATGATGATGCTTGAGATGATACCAGATATCCGTGATGATGATGATGATTTTGATGTAGCTGTGAAAACTTACTATGACATATAGATTCACCAGTCAATTGTACAAATGTATTATTGTAGAATACCTTCCTTGTTAAGAGGGAGTGTTAAAGAAATGTAAATGCGGAAGATATTCTATTTTGTATTATTATTACTATTACCTCTTTCGAAGATGTTGTTCCTTCGATTAGGGATGTCATTGATGTATTTGGTCATGTAAAGTCTTGAGGTAAAATCTTTGTTGTAAGTCGAGTCAGTTGTAAGTCATTGTAATTCAGCCCTAATTGGGAGGATAGGTCAGCCCTGTTGGGTTATTAGGCCTCTCCACTGATCAGTATAAATAGGGGAGGCGCCTCCCTCATTTGGACACACTCATAACTCAGCATTTGCATTAGAGAGAGAAGGAGCAGTCCATATGGAAGAGAGGAAGCAGCCCAGTATTATTCTTGGGGTCTTATAAGTCTAATTATTTGGGTCTTACACTATACTTGGTTGAATTCTATATCGAGGAAGTTGTTGGGTTTTCTTCCCCATGAGGGTTTACCAAGATAAATCTTTGTGTTCTTTTGTGTGGTTGTGCGTGTCTTTCTTTCAGTGATCCTTTTGTATATGGTTATGATGTTATGGTGTTAACTGTTTTTAGATATTGTATAACCATTGAAATCTTAACATGAAACACCTACATACTTCTATCTCTTATCCCACAACCCATTTTCTATCATGCTTAGCCAAACTGCTCACCTTTGAGCATTTACAAGGATCTCACATAGTCATCCCAACCATGGCTCTCTTTTCTACTTCCCCATACAACACAAGGAAGGCATTTCCCTTCACTATTCCATAGGTCCCTCAAAAAATCCAACCCTTACAGTGCTTACCAGTGTGTGCATAAAGAGTTCAACCTGTTGTATGATATTGGAGAACCTCTTGTAACATTAATTCATGGCTTCTCAAGCATTTAGGAGAAACAAACCTTAATGGGTAAAGGTTCTTATCTTGCCCAGCCTCTATGCTCACCTACAACCATCTCTTTTTTCTATTTTTTGCAATCCTCCTTCCAAATTTGAATTTATGGTTACTACATATTCTAGTAATGGAAAATGGCAATGGAATGAACAGCAAAAAGAAAAAGCTCTTCTTGCTATAAAATATTTTGTAAAAACATGCATGAGAATGAATGGTAGACTCCAAAGGAGATGAGCGAATGGTGAAGAGACAACTGGCATAACTTCTAACCATAGAAGATGAAACTCTTACAACAGTCATAGAAGTATATCCGCCCCATGCTTCCATAACTACATGAGAAGACTTTCCCCACCAACCCCACACAAGCATTCAATGATTGCATTTGATAGTCAAAATAAAGTAATTACCTCAATTAAGGCGCATGGAAACAATTGGGTGAATTCAAAGGTTGACACTTGGTAATAGAGGATTTAAACTCCCATAGGCCCCATTTCCCCTTCCCCTCTAGTGGAATCATAACCCCTCTAGTGCTCTTTATGCATCCATTTTGAACCATTTTATTAATTTTCCAACATAATATTTACATAGCTTTCGAGTTAGCATGATAAGCTAACCGCATGGTCCATATAGAGATATTTACATTATACATGCCTATCCGTTCACTAGTATAGCCTTGGCCTTGATCTTCACACTAGGAATCCATACCAGCATATTTACATTATACACGGTTTGATTTAATATATTGCAAGTCAAAACTAGGGCTATTGCAATCCCTCCCCCTTGGAATAACACTATCCTCGGTGTTTTTCGAAAATCATAACAAAAATGGACATATCTCTCTCAACGCATCCTCCAACTCCCATATAGCCTCACTGGGACCAAAGTGCTTTCATTGCACCTTTAGCTATCTAATTGTTCGATTCCATAGCAATGTTATCTTCTTGTGAGGGATGTATAGTGGATCTATTTGGAACTCTCCCTTGGGTTCCATCTGGATCACATTCCAATCAATCACATGGTTAGGATCAAGTACATATTTATTAAGCAAAGAAACATGGAAAACATTATGAGCTCTGGTGTTAGTATGCAATGCAATTTTGGCCCTATCCTCTCAAGCACTCCAGGGCCACAACATCTTGGTGATAGCTTGCCACAACTTCCAAGCTTTAAGGAACTTCTCCTTGGCCTTACTTGGAGGTAAAGATGATCCCCCATATTGTATTCCCTATGCACTCAATTCTTATATGCAAAGATTTTATGTCTATCTTGGGATGCCTTTAAATTTCGCCTAATCATTGCAACCTCTTGTTCCATTTCCTTAAGCATTTATGGCCCAATCACAATTTTATTCATTGGATTATCCCAACTCACTAATGTCCTACACCTTCTACAATATAAAGCTTTAAATGGATTCATTCTCAATTATGTTTATTTCCCATTGTTATATGCAAACTCTACAAAGTGTGGATATTATCTCGTTTCGATGGTTTGTCCATCACATACATGTGAAGCATGTCTTCAATCACCTGAATTAATTTTTTTGTTTGTTGGTCTGTTTGTGGATGGTAGGAAGTACTATATTTCAGTTGTGTACCCAAATCTTCAAAAATATTTTTCCAAAGACTAGAGGTAAATTTTGTATCTTGATCGGATACAATTGGTTTGGGAAGCCCATGCAACCTGGATACTTCTTTAATGAATATTATAGCTATCTCATCATCCTTATAAGTAGATTTAACTAGAATAAAATGCGTTGCCTTAGACATTTTATCAACAAAAAACATGATGGAATCTTGCTTCCTTGAAGTAGTTGACAATTCAGTGATAAAACATGTAGTTACCACTTACCATTTCCATTTCAAAATTGGGAAAATCTATAATAAACTAGTCAGATGTTGATGTTCACCCTTCACTTGGCGGTATTTCATGCATATGGAAATATACTCAACAATGTATTTCTTCATTCTTGACCAAAAACATTACTTCATTGCTATAGCAATTGTTTTTTGGTATCCTAGGTGGCCAGATATGGCATTTTACGGATTTCATCCATCATAATTTTCCTCAAATTTGCCACATCGGGAATATACATTATATTTCTGTATAATACTCCGGTTTTGATCCCTTGGTATTTTTATTATACATGATGTAAATATTGTATGCAAACATGGCAAGGATCTCAAGGCCAAGGCCCTGTCATTGATTAATGTTTTGTGTATAGGTCATCATGGTTGATGCCTATGGTTCACGTGCTAAGTCAAGCACATTTGTAAATATCATGTAAGTACAATTTAATAGAAATACCACAACTAGCTATGGGACTGCAAACATGAAAGAGATGGGGGCATGATTCCATAGGGGATAGGGTGGGGAGTTAGTCAAACCCCCTGAGCCAATAGGGTGAGAACATATGCCAATGGGGAAACCCATGAAACCCCCAACTACCTTTTGTCCTCTATCCTTAATCATTAATTTCTTCCAGAAGTTGGATGAAGTAGCTAATGCCTTGGGCAGAGCAAGGCATGACAGTCTGATGGCTTGACTGAGTAAGGCATGGCAGTATGATGGCTTGACTGAGCAAGCCTACAAGTCTGCATCCTGGGAGGTCGCGTTCTTTCTCCTGCAGCAAGTAAACCCGCGTGGGTGTGCATGCCCGCTCCTTCATTCCTAAGTCGCGTTGAATGTTGGATTCATTTGCACTATTGGTAGAACCATGTTTTGGGCTATGGGGTGTTTACCTATGTTTTGCGGTGTGTGGACATGTGCAATCCTTGATTAAGGGCAGGTTGATAAACCCACTGTGAATGATGGCTTGGTTAGATGCATGATAAACACGTATGTGGCTTGGTTAGTCCTTATTTTGGAAGATTGGCTTGACTATGGACAGTATAATAAACCCACCACTGTGAATGATGGCTTGGTCGAGTGCCTGATAAACCCATCTGTGGCTTGACTCGTCCCTATTTTGGAAGTTGGCTTGACTGTGGACAGTCTGATAAACCCAACTGTCTGTTGGCTTGGCTAAGTAAGCCTGACAAACCCAGCATTATCAGGCTTGTACGTGTGCATCCTGATAAACCCACTGCGAATGATGGCTTGGCTGAGTGCCTGATTAACCCATCTATGGCTTGGTTGGATAGCCCGATAAACCCATTATGAATGATGGCTTGGCTGAGTGCTTGATAAACCCATCGGTGGCTTAGCTGGTCTTTATTTTGGAAGTTGGCTTGACTATGGACAGTCTAATAAACCCAATTGTCTACTGGCTTGGCTAAGTAAGCCTAACAAACCCAACATTGTTTGGCTTGTAAGCCTACAGCCTGATAAACCCAACTTGGTGTTGGCCTGGGTGGACAGTCTTATAAACCCAACTGAACGTTGGCTTGACTGTGTGTGTGTGTTTTGGACTGGCTGTGTGTAAGCATGTTGTTCCTAGTTCCTTGTGGGAGCCATGCCCAGCTAGGGGGTGGCAGTGTGTTGAGAGAGTAATGAACACACTGGACTATGGTTGGGTGGAACATAGCAATCACCTAGCTAGTTGCAGGACAACTTAATCGTCAAGATAAGTATCTATGTTATGCTTGTTTATGCCATGCATTTTCTTATGAGTTATTATGATCATGTTGAATGCTTAATGATGGATACGTAATGGTTAACTTATGTTATGCTTGCCTGCATTTTATTTTTGTACATGCCTTGTGTTTCTGTGATGCATTTTCCCAAGTTCATGGAGGCTAGAAGCCTGGCACAGGGTTGAAAATGCAGCTAAGGTAAGAATCCTTGAGTTCTGCCCCTTGGAATCCGCCTACGGAAGGCGGAAGGAAGGA
Source organism: Pseudotsuga menziesii (assembly GCA_001517045.1). Classification (NCBI taxonomy): domain Eukaryota; kingdom Viridiplantae; phylum Streptophyta; class Pinopsida; order Pinales; family Pinaceae; genus Pseudotsuga; species Pseudotsuga menziesii. Next base: position 434,434 of record LPNX010756528.1, on the reverse strand, counting down.
ACCGTAAAAGGGAAGATTGAACAAGGTAGATTCTTGTGTTTCCGCACCCTGGGATATGAGGTGCGGAAGACGGAAAGGCCAAGGAATGTTCCTTCGCGCATTGAGTTTTTGATTTCCGAGTTCCGAGGTGTGGAAGGAGGAAAGCGGAAGGTGGAAGGTGGAAAATAGAAAGACCATTGAATGTTCCATCGCACATTGAGTTTCCAATTTCTGAGTTCTGAGGCACAGAAGGCGAAAAGGCCATTGAATGTTTTGTCGCACATTGAGTTTCCAATTTTCGAGTTTTGAGGCGCAGAAGGTGAAAAGACATTTGAATGTTTCGTCGCACATTGAGTTTTCGAATTCTGAGGTGCGAAAGGCGGAAAGTGGAAGGTGGAAGGTGGAAATACCGTTGAATGTTTTGTCGCACATTGAGTTTTCGATTTCTAAGTTCCGAGGTGCAGAAGGCGAAAAGCAAAAGGTGGACGGTGGAAAGGCTGTGAATGTTCCTTCGAGCATTGAGTTTCTGATTTCCGAGGTGCGGAAGGCGGAAAGCAAAAGATGGAAGAGCGTTAAAAGTTCCTTTGCACATTGTGTTTCCGATTTTTGACTTCTGAGGTCGGAAGGGCTGAAGGCAGTGTGTGGAATGCAAACTGCAGAAAGACAGATCCCTTGCAGGAATGTTCATTTTGGTCATAGAAGGGATCTGTCAAGGGCGGAATGATTGTTACAGTAATGTACAGGGGTTCTTAAGCCTGAGAATGAATTTGGAAGAATAAGTCGACATCCATGGCCGGTGTTTGAAAAGGGTACAAGTGTTCTTGAAGCAAAAAATTTAAATTATCCACATTTTTGGGTATGGGGATGTTACATTGTGGTATTGGAGCTTATGGTTACAACATTGGGCCTTGATGGGCCAAGTTTAACAGTTAACAAAGCTGTTGGTTAATGGGTTCCAACATATTGTTAGCTGCATAACAAATAAAACTGTCATGGGCAGTGGGTAAGTGCTTTTGATTCTTTGAAGTATCTAACAATTGATGTGTTAACACATTTTGCAGAGTCATAGTGCAGATTGGAAAAAGGGGTTGTTTTTTACTCAGCCATGAGAACCTACAATGGGTATGAGGCTTAGAATCCCTATGAGCATGAGGAAGATGTCATGGGAGAAAATGTCAGAATGGGAAATGATGAGACAAAGTCTAATGGCAGAAGATTTCAAGAAACCCTGCCAGACATTGCAGCCACCATGAGAAGTCTAATTAAAGCTTAGGAAGAGCAGCACCAGCTGAATTCAGCCATGCTACAGAGCTTGACAGACATTCAAAAGCAGATGGACCCTAGGCATAAGACAGAAAAACCATAAGGTAGCAAGCGCAGTGTTATATGAAAAAGAAGGTCTTCTAGTGGATCTTCTGACTCTGAAGGATCCACTAGGGATTCAAGCTCTTCATCTCACAGAGATAAGAGGAAGAGGCGCTATAGAAACAGTTCATAGGATGAATTTAAAAAGGCAAGACCTCCTACCTTTAATGGTGGGATAAATATTGGTCAAGAAGTTGAAGCTTGGCTTCGTGGGATGAAGAAATATTTCCAAGTCCAAGACTATTCAGGAAATATGAAGGCTAGAGTAGCCATCTTCAATCTGAATGACATAGCATCCATATGGTGGGAGTACCTCAGCCAGGTGAAGAAAATTAATGACAGGAAGATTGAGTGGAAATAGTTTGAGAAGTATTTCAAGCATAAATACCTCTTTGAAAGGTACTTTGATGACAAGATTAAATAATTCCATGAGTTGAAATTGGGTTAGCAGACCATGGAAGAGTATGCCAACAAGTTTTTGGAATTGTTAAGGTATGTTAGGTACATCACGGATGAAGTGAAAATCCAGCGTTTTGTGAGTGGGCTACCTCAAGCCTACAAAGACATAATTGAGTTTGATGAGCCTAGAACTATAAAAGAGGCCATCAGGAAAGCTCAGTGTTGCTATCAGCGAAGCAAGGGTAGACCTAAGTACCAAAGGGTATGGAAGGACAAGAAAAAGGGTTTCAAACCTTCTAACTTTAGGAATCAATAGATGCAACCATCGCAAGCTGTGGGCCAGCCAACTAAAGTGATGAGGGAAAGGACAAGAGATCCAAAGGAGATAAGAGAACCTCTCCAATGTTGGAAATGTGTAGGACCCCATTTGCGCAGGCACTGTCCACTTGGGGATGGGAATTTAAGGCCATCTTACAACATTTAGGAAGTAGAAACTGTGGGTCAAGTGGAAAGGACAATCCCTAGGATTTATGCAGCACTAGAGGACCGCCAGGAAGATCACCAATCAACTGTGCTCAAAGTTGCAGGTAAGATTGCTGAGCAATCTGTTTCTGTTTTGATTGACTCTAGATCTACACACAGTTATATTACTCCTAGAGTAGTTGATATTTGTGCTTTCAATAAGTTAAAGCATAGCAAGTCATGGTTAGTTCAGCTAGCCACTGAGACTAAGACAAAGGTCAGTGAAATGGTAGAAAAGTTCCCATTGGTATTGAATGGGCTAGTCACTTGTGTATATATGAATGTTCTACCCCTTGGTTCCTATGATGTCCTCATTGGAGTGGATTGGTTGGAAGCACATAGAGTAAAGCTTGACTGTTACAACAAGAATGTTGAGTGCTTGGATGAAGAAGGCAACTCAAGGGGGTTGAAAGGCATTCCAAAGGTGATTTTTGTTAGGCAGATTTCAGCAATGCAGCTGAAGAAGTGCTGTAAGAAAGGTTGCAGAGTGTATGCATCCCATATTTTGGTGGAAACATAGAATGCTATTCCTAGGTTGGAGGACTATCAGGTGTTGCAGGAATTCATGGATGTTTTTCATGATGAAATTCCAGGGCTTCCTCCAAAGAGGGACATTGATTTCACAATTGAACTTATGCCAGGAGCGGCACCAGTGTCCAAGACACCCTATAGGATGAGCACACCAGAAATGCTAGAGCTAAAGATGCAGTTGGAAGAGTTGTTGGAAATGAAGTATATCAGGCCAAGTGTGTCCCCTTGGGGAGCACCAGTGCTGTTTGTAAAGAAGAAAGATGGTACACTTAGGTTGTGTATTGATTACATGCAGCTGAACAAAGTCACTGTAAAGAACAAATATCCTTTTCCTAGAATTGATGACCTCTTTCATCAAATGAGAGGAGAAAAGGTGTTTTCCAAGATTGACTTAAGGTCTGGTTACAATTAGGTAAGAATCAAGGATGAAGACATTCATAAGACAACCTTCAGAACAAGGTATGGACATTATGAGTTTGTAGTGGTACCATTTGGTCTCACCAATGCACCAACTACATTTATGTGGCTTATGAACAATGTTTTCAACAGGTATCTAGACAAGTTTGTTCTTGTTTTCCTTGATGTCATTCTTATATATTCAAAGAATGAGGAAGAACATGAAGAACATCTGAGATTGGTTTTGCAATTCCTTAGGGATCATAAGTTGTATGCAAAGTTGAGCAAGTGTGACTTATATAAATATAGGATTCATTATATGGGTCACAACATCTCAAATGAGGGCATATTGTTAGACCCTGAGAAGATTGAAGCCATTATGAATTGGCCTACTCCAAGAAATGTGACAGATGTAAGATCTTTTATGGGCCTTGCAAGATACTACAAGAGATTCATTGAAGGATTCTCCAGAGTTGCACATACAATCACTTCTTTGCATAGGAAGGGAATAAAATTTGAATGGAAACCTAGATGTGAGGAAAGCTTCCAGCGGCTGAAGCATCTTCTCACAAGTGCACCCATTCTAAAGAATACAGACCTAGAGAAGGACTTCGTGGTGTGTATTGATGCATGTGGTCAAGTACTTGGAGGAGTTCTTATGTAGGACAACCATGTGGTGTGTTATGAGTCAAGGAAGTTGAAGGATCATGAGAAGAATTATGCCACTCATGATTTAGAACTTACAGCCATAGTACATGCTCTCAGGATGTGGAGGCATTACTTAATGGGCAGAAAGTTTGAGTTGAGGAAAGACCACTGCGGTTTGAAGTATTTGTTTCATCGGCCTACTCTAAATGCTAGACAAGCTATATGGATGGAGTTTTTATGTGAGTTTGATTTTGAGATCAAACACATAAGAGGAAAAGAGAACAAAGTGGTTGATGCACTCAGCAGGAAGGTGCATGAAATGCACTTAGCATCTCTTAGCATTTGCTAGTCAGATTTGAGACAACAGATTGCTAATTGTACTGCTGAATTGTATGTGTAGGTCAAGAATAAATTGCAACAACAGTATCTTGAGAAGATATATGAGGGATATAAATTGGAATAAGGTGGCCTTCTTCCCTTTAAAAACAGAATTTATATTCCAAATGTAGCAAACTTGAGGAGAGTTGTTATGGATGAGATCCATCAGGCTCCATATTCTAGTCATCCAGGATATTAGAAGACAATTACTACAACCATAAAGCAGTATTTTTGTCAAGGAGTGAAGAAAGACGTTGCTGAGTATATTTCAAGGTGCATGAAATGTCAGCAGGTAAAGGTTGAGAATAACCACCCAGTAGGTTTGTTGCAACCTTTGCCAATTCCAGAATGGAAATGGGAAGCTAATTCCATGGACTTCATTACAGGGTTGCCAATGACTTGGAGACAACACAACTCTATCATGGTTGTGGTGGACAAGTTGAAAAAGGCAACACATTTTATACCTATTAAGTCCACACATAAGACTGATTACACTGCAAAAATATTAATGAAGGATATTTTCAAGTTGCATGGATTTCCTAAGGCAATAATTTCTGACAGGGATGCCAAGTTCACTTCCAATTTTTGGAAGGGGTTGTTTGGAGATTTGGGTACAAAGCTGAATTTTAGCACTATTTACCATCCTTAGACTAATGGCCAGACATAGAAGATGAATCAAGTGCTGGAAGACATGCTTCGCATTGGACAAGCCAACCAAGTGGGAGGATTATTTACACTTGGGTTGAATTTGCTTACAATAATGGACAACAAGCATCCTTGGGGATGAGTCCATATGAAGTCTTGTATGGAAGAAGGTGTAGGACACCTGTGACATGGGATAATCCAGTGAACAAGATTGTGCTTGGTCCATAATTTCTCAAGGAAATGGAGCAGGAGGTTGCAAATATCAAGCAAAATCTGAAAGCATCTCAGGACATACAAAAAAGTTATGCTGATAAGCATAGGGTGGACAAAGAATTCAGTGTTGGGGATCATGTTTACGTCACAGTGGGGAAAAATAAGAGTTCTTTGAAGCTTGGAAGTTGTGCCAAGTTGTCCCCCAGATATTGTGGGTCGTTTTAAGTGTTTGAGAGGATAGGGCCAGTTGCATATAGACTTACATTGCCTGCTAGCACTAGATCTCATAATGTTGTTCATGTTTCTTTGCTTAAGAAATATGTACATGATCCTAACGATGTGATTCATTGGGATGTGATTCAGGTGGAACTCGAGGGAGAGTTCCAAACCGAGCCACTGCGCATCCTTGACAGGAAGGTCACCATGCTCCAAAATTGAGCCATTGGATAGGTAAGGGTGCAATGGGAGCACTACAGTCCGAATGGGGCTATTTGGGAGTTGGAGGATGACATGCAATTGGAGCATCCATTCTTGTTCAATTTTTCAGAGCACTAAGGTAGTGCCAGTGCAACATTTTTGTTCAAAGCACTGATGACAGTGTTGTTGAAGGGGGAGGGGATTGTAATACCCCAGTTTTGACCCCTTGGTATTTTGATTGTACATGATGTAAATATTGAATGTAATCATGGTAAGGAGATCAAGGCCAAGGCCCTGTCATTATTTAATGTTTTGTGTATAGGTTATCATGGTTGATGCCTATGGTTCATGTGCTAAGTCAAGCACATTTGTAAATATCATGTAACTACAATTTAATAGAAATACCACAACTAGCTATGGGACTGCAAACATGCAAGAGATGGGGGCATGATTCCACAAGGGATAGGGTTGGGAGTTATTCAAACCCCCTGATCCAATAGGGTGAGATCAAATGTCAATGGGGAAACCCATGAAACCCCCAACTACCTTTTGTCCTCTGTCCTTAATCATTCATTTCTTCCAAAAGTTGGATTAGGCAGTTAATGCCTTGGGAAGAGCAAGGCATGGTAGTCTGATGGCTTGACTAACCAAGGCTATGGGTCTGCAGCCTGGGAGGTCACGTTATTTCTTCTGCAACAAGCAGACTAGCATGGATATGTGTTCCTGTTCCTTCATTCATGAGTCACGCTGAACGTTGGATTCATTCGCACTGCTGGTTGAACCATGTTTTGGGCTCTGGGGTGTTCACCTGTGTTTTGCGATGTGTGGCCATGTGCAATCCTTGACTAAGGATATCCTGATAAACCTACTGTGAATGATGGCTTGGATGGATGCCTGATAAACCTATATGTGGCTTGGTTAGTCCTTAGTTTGGAAGATTGGCTTGACTGTGGACAGTCTGATAAAGCCACTACGAACGATGGCTTGGCCGAGTGCTTGATAAACCCATATGTGGCTTGACTGGTCCCTATTTTGGAAGTTGGATTGACTGTGGGCAGCATGATAAACCCAGCTGTCTGTTGGCTTTGTCACATCCCCACCCTTCTTCTCGACGATGGAGAGGACACAACTAAGGTGTTCTTGTTGTCCAATGGGAAATCTAGCCCCATGAACATAAACATAAAAATGCAATGGATTAAAAACATACTAGATGCATAACAATTGCAATTATATAGCGGAAGCAAATCATTCATACAAGCATTCCATGTATTGAACATAAGAATATACACATATAAATTAATACACAGCAGAAGCAATGTACTCATTTATTCATTCAAGCATTCAACATGTTCATATTAATTCATAAGGCAAATAGTTTGCAGAGATTAAGCACAAGAATACTTATCTTGAAAGGAAGTTGGCCCACAACTAGCTACGTCGCTGCAACATTCCACCCAACCATAGGCCAGTGTGCTCATTAATCTCTCAGCATCACTTCCACTCCTGAGCTGGGCATGATTCCATAAGGCACTAGGGAACAAAAAGATCACACATAGCCAAAACCATACATCCACAATCAAGCCAACACACAGATGGGTTTCACAGACTGTTAAGGAAACAAGGCAATAACATGGAAGGGTCCTTGGACTTACTCACCCAAGCCAAACCAAACTTTTCATCAAACACACAACCAACCAATTAACAGATGGTTCCTTGGGTTTAACTAGCCAAACCAACCTGCTAATTGAACATAGGAATCCATCTAACAGATGGGTTTCTCAGAATTATTCATCCCAGCCATCACAAGGATGCCCACAACAACAAAATGCAGATGCTGGGTATGAAGGAAACACTTTTCAACCAAAAATGATTGGGTGAATGGAGAAAATCAAACCCTGGGTGAGTAACCCAAATTCAACAACTGTTCAATGGATTCACATAGGCAAAAATGACTCTCCCAAATCCCCATCTCATGGATTCGAACTCAAAAATGTTTATGGGCTTTACATGGGCCAAACATGACCTCAACAACCACCCAAAATTCGTGGGTCTTCTCTTCCATTCGATGTGCAACCACACAACAAAATTTACCGCTGAGGAAAACAACAAAAACACCTAGCAGATATACCAACCACTGAATGTTCACAAAACCACTTCCTATCCATGGGGAAAGCACCAGGAAACTTCCAAAAACACGAATGGGGAACGCACGACATCTCCAAGGACGCGAGGGAGAGAAAAATGTGGATCTCCCTAAGAATCACACACACACCACAACAAAATGTGAAGGAAGGAGAGCTCTGTAATCTTTCCCCTGCGTGAGGAAAATCAGTTGCGTCAAGAAAGAATGACCTCGTCTCCCACATGATGGGTAATGGGTGAACCCTCTCCCCTTGGGTATGCGTGTAGTCAAAGGATAGCGACCCTGCCCAGAATTGATGGCTGCCCATACCTCCCAATACCCAAGGCAATAACTTCCTTTACCAACTTAGATGATTGGGCATAAAAGACAAAAAGGGTAGTTGACAGCTTGATGGGTTTCCCCTTGACATTTGGCTTTCCCCCATTGGCTCAATGGTTTGAGTGTTTCCCCCCTCCATATTCCTTAAGAAATCATGCTCTCATCTCTTTAAGATTGTGACGCATAGCTAGTTGTGGTATTTTATTAATTTGCATTTTACATGATGTTTCCAACACATTGTGCCTGGTGTTGCAGCTGCAACATTTTCCCAAAATTCTAAATTTTTTTAGGACCCTCCTCTGCTTTGGATTAGTTTGTTTTTCTTCCTTATTTGGTCTTTGGATTTTGCAATGTTTTCTAGCACTTTGGGTTGCTTTGTCAATCGATCTGATTTTCTTCCCTAATGCTTAAAATAACCCCATGCATCATCAAGCTTATCGTTGTCTTTAAATACCTTCGAAGCCTGTCTGAATCGGGATTTGGTTCATTTGATTTTCCCGCCGTTGCAGAGGTGTATTGCTTTGTCTTTCTCCGAGCGTTTCAGGTGACTTTTGGTTCTTCGTCAGAAGGGATGACTATCTCCCTGTCCGACGTTGCGAACGACTCTTTGCTTCTGGCCTCCGCCGTTGCGGATCAGTTCGGTTTTAACTTTCTATTACTTTCCGATTTACGTTTGGGTTTTATTTGGCTGTGTATCGGAGCCTTGTACCATCGTTTTTCTGCCATTGCAGACGATCATGAGCTTTAAAGTCCTGCCATTGCGGAGGGGAGAATCGTTTGATTGCCGACGTATAGTTTTGTGGGTTTCCGGCTTTATGGGCGGTGTTAAATTTCCACCGTTGCGGAAGGGAGTTTGCTTTGGTTTCCGATCCTGTTTTCCTCCGACGTCCGATCATTATTTTCACGTGCCTCGCTCACCATTACGGACGTGTTGATGCTGTGGTTTCCCACCGTTGCGAAAGGTTGTGAGTTCTCACCTCCTGATCCAGAATTCTTTCGCGTTCGATCCGTTGACTCTTCCCACGTGTGAACCTTTTATATATAGCGAGAGTGGCATTGGGTTTTTCTATTGTTTTATATTGCTCGAGCTGTCGTGGTCATCTTGCGTTGTCGTCTCCTCGAAGCTTTTGGACCACCGTGCTTGTACTCGCGTCCAGGTGGCGTTTGAGGAAGCCCGACCGTTCTCGCCTTGTCAGCTACGCGTCACTGCCAGGTAGGCTGTTTTTGCCATGTCTCGGTCTGTTCAAGGTTTTGTTTGCTGCGGTTAGGTGTTCTAGCAAGTCCGTTTCGGATGCGTACGGGGGTCTACCCATGGTTAGGTTTGCCGTAGTCATTTCGCCTTATCTGCTCGTAATTTTGCGCCTATATATTGGGGAGTTGTTTGAAGGTTGACTGTTTGCGGTCGGGGGGGGGGGGGGGCGTTTTTCTTTTAAACCCGCATAATAATTACTTTTTGGACCCCGACCTTTGCTTGCAAGCCCTGCTCAGAGTAGATAGAGGCTTGGTGCAGGCGGCCGTTACGCCGCCTGCACCTAGCTTCCCCTGGCATGATGATGTGGTCCAGGGAGAGTTTTGTGGTTGGTTTTCTTGCGTTTTCTTGTGGTTCCTCTTGTGGTCGATTTTTTCTATCGGTTCGGTATTTCGAACCCCAATCTGTATTTCTCGTGATGTCCCGCGTAGTCCATCAGGGCTCAGTTGTCTGAAACCCTAGGTGGTTAAAAGGACTATGCCATTGTCGTAGTTCACGAACTGAAAGTAGCATGGATAGTGGTTTTCATGAAAGCACCGTTTGCAGTAAAGGGACAGTTTTTCCCGCCGCATATAGTCAAGTCAATGTAATTATCGCGGGCAGCATAATTCAATGTCGTTGTTTCCCCTTGCTAAATCTATGTTGTCAAAATGTTTAATGTTGGGAAGCACAGGCGGCTAGCATGACTTTGATTTTCCCCCCTTTTTCTTTGCAATAGAACAATTGATGAATGCTGCACCTTGCATTTAATGTACATGCATTTGCTTTACGAATTGTTTTTATGGGAGAAATGGCACACTGCGAAATAATGTAGATTTAGTAATGGCTCAAATTTGATTGATAAAGTTTTAGTATCATGTAGCAGTAGTATATTGCCCACTTTATTGCACAGGATTGAATTTGCTTCATGCTAGTAGTTCTGATGGTTAGGGCATTCTTGGGTTGTGCATACATGCATTGGTTTCTCTACTTGCTGTCACATTAAACACATGAAAATGGCGCTTTGCATATGGATGAAATTTTATTGAAGTCTAGAAGATGGTTGGTGGGATGTTTTAATATCATACAAAAATGTTTTGCATCATGCTAAGATATAGACGAAAGCACTAAGTAGTGTGCATTTGGTGAGTGAAGTTATGCAAATTTATATCTTAGTTTCATCAACTAGTTGCTGCCATGATATACATAGGTAGAATAAAGTGCTGCACTCTATCATGTAAATGTATGCACCTTACAATATTCCATATGGCAGGAAGAAGTCGAGTCCACCATGTCCAAAATGCAAAAGAAGAAGGCTCCAGTGGTAGAAGAAGTGCCACAAGCAGAAGCTGAAACAAAGACTGAATACATATATGAAGATACTGAATGTGTTTCTGGTATGGAGCCTGAGTACAAATGCGGTGACATATATAGATTGATTTCCCGCAGGGAGGTTCCTGACCTGGGTCTCGAAGAAGAACCCATTTATGCTAACATAGAGAAATCCGCCATTATGAAGGTCGCTACGAGACCAGAGCTGTTCCCATGTTCTGAGGTAATTGGATGGATTCTGCCCAATGTAAACACAAGCACAATGCTCATAGGAAATGTTGAAGGCCAGGGCTATGCTGCATTTAGCCCAGGATATGTGGCGTTGGCTTATCACCTGCCAGAACCTCAAATTTTTCTATCTGATGATTGGCTGGATAAAATCAGAATGGACCTGGTGGAAACCCTTAAGAAAATGCTCTTGTAGGGAAAGCTTTATCGACATAGAGCAACCAGTGAGTATGATGCAGCGAGCTTGAGGGCTCCTTACAGATTTATAGCTATGATGCTTAACAGGATATTTGGGAGAGCTCATGGCAGACTCTTCAAATTTGAGTGGATACCCATTATGTTTCATGTGGCAACCCAAGGAACAGTCTTCAATTGGGCCAGCCTTGTATCAAGCAGTCTTTCGTCTTGCGTGGCTATAGCCTTGGGAGGAGAAGCTCAGAAAAGGTCTGAATTTTACATGAGCTCAATATTGATAGATTGTATATTGTGCAACCATCCCTTCCCCGGTCTCAAGTGCATTTGGGATAGGGAAAGAATGCCTGTGTATGCCGCTTATAGACCACTATGGGCTCACCAGTACCATAGTCATTACAGAGAGGTCTGTGAGCATTTCATTATGCCACTCTACACGCTCATTTTTAGAAAGGAATGTGACTGTCTGTCAGAAGGTGCCATGCAGGTAATAGGAGAACATGCAGATTATTTCTTGATTGAAAATGGCATGTATTTCAGAATGTATGGCGGATCGAAGACACCTTTACTGCTGCCCAAATATGCGACAGACTATATAGTCCATAAAGAGGCAGTCAGGCAGGTGTTCATTAACGGAATAGGTAGTTTCTTGTATCAACACAAGAAGACTGCATACCCGCCTTTACCATTCAAGCTAGTTAGCTACAAATTCACCAAGGTGAAACAAGCTGCCGAATTCATAGAAGAACTAGGGAAGTTCCATTTTGGGGAGATGCCTTTCCGGCGAAATGATACTCTTGGTAAAATAGCTGAGCACTGTAAAGAACATAAGGTATTTTTTGAATATACCCATCAGTTCGATAAGGAGGAATTTGTCTTCCGGAATGCCCCAAACATGACGGCACTAAACAGAAGATTCAAGCCAAAGAACCCCACCAAAGGTGGAAAAGGGGCTGAGCAAGCCAAAGCTGAGCATGCCAGAGCTAAAGAAGAGGCCAAGAAGAGACAGGAGGAGGCACAGAAACTAGCACAGGAAGATGCAGAATGGCTTCATAGTGAAGAAGAAGGAAAGAAGAAAGCTGCCCAAGAAGCAGCTGAGAAAGCACAAGAAGCAGCCAAAGAGGCTGAAGAAGCAGCTAGATTGGCAGCTGAAGAAGCAAAAATAAAGCTGGATGAAGAGATCCAAAATCAGGAGGCTGAAAGAGTAAAGTTGACACAACAGTCAGCTTCTGAAACACCAGCAGGGCAGACCCAGGAGGAGGAAAACCCAGAGGTGTAGACCTTGCAAGTACTTGCTGCCAGCACCCTTGTGACCCCTATGCTCTAGCTAGTGCCTTTCACTCAGAAAAAGGGTGAAGAAGTCCCCGACTTCAGTACTGTCTATTATGATAGGGCTACCAAGAGAATAATGAAGAGGACAGAAAGAAAGGTAGAGGCAGAAGGAATGGCCTTCAAAATGATAACAGATAAGGCTATTATGATTGGGACAGACGTAGATCCAAGGCTTACCATAAGGGTCGGGACTGCAGTACTACATGCTTCAGAGGATAACATAGACAAGATGATGACAGAATTGGAGTCATACAAGACATATTCTGCTCAGCTAAAGGATACCCTGAAGAGAGAGAGAGGAGGGAAATAGGTTAAAGCGGAAATTTGAGCACTTACAAAGGGAGATGAGGACTGCTGAAGCTGAATTGCAGGCCCTACATGAAGAAAGACTGGCTCAGGAGACTACACAAGAACACCTTGAGGAAGTGCAAGCAAAAGATCAAGAGTTGAAGAAGGAGAAAGAGCAGTTGCTATCAAAGGTGATAGAGCTGGAAGAGCAGCAGAAGATCATCCTGCAGGCCAACGATTCGCACACCCAAGAACTGAGAAAGGAACATCAAGGGCAGCTTGCCTCTTTGACAGCTGAGCTGGAGGCAGCAAAGGAATAGCAAGTCGATCTGCAGCCATTTAAAGAACATATCCTGGCCCAGAAGGCTAAAATGCTACAGCTGCAAACTGCTCTGGAAGAAGATAGGTGCAAAGTCCTTCAGATTGATAGCCGATTGGAGGAGATCATGGAAACTTCCTCCTACTTCGTAGATAGGTCCCAAGATGTTCTTGAGGTCTTGAATGCCAGAATGGCAAGGCTAGAAAGCAATGCAGAGGTTCCAGCAGAACTACCAACCAAAGACCAGCAAGCTCTCAAAAGAGATCACTACCTCATAGAGTTCGTTGTCAGCACTACTGAAGATTTTAAGAAAGCCGTCAAAATCGCGCAGGGAGCATGCTCAGAATATTTCAGAAGGCTCCTTAATACGTACAACCGATGTCAGACAGAGGCTGAGCATAGACTTGAAGAGTTCCCGGACCATGAGGCCTTTGTACAAATATTGCAGAATAGATATCAAGATGCAGAGGCCAGAACGCAACAGATTAAAGCCATTGATGGCCTAGTACTGAAGAATGAAGTAGACCACGCAGCTGTTAGCATGCAGTTCCTAGAAGATCAGTGCCGATTGAGCCCAGCAAGGATCGAAGCCATCAGGAACCAAGTTGAAAAGTTTGAAATCAACATTCAGTTCCTGGAGCCATGCGCCTTTGAAGGCATTGCAGCTGAAGCAGCAGCGTGGAAGAAGTTCTTAGATGGCCAGGCGGGACCTTCCTCATAAAGGACCGGTCAACTTTGTAATAATTTAATAATTTTGTAAAAGCTTTTTGAGAAATAAAACGTTGGGAAAAAGTGAAGCGTTAGGAAAGTGAAAGGTTGGAAAGCCCAAAGGCTACTTTGGGCAGCCCAACCATTTGACTCTTTTTGTATAAATGTAATAGACTAAGAAGAGAGAAGGGCTTTTCCCCCAGTAAGACTGGAGGACATATTGTAAGAAGAACTATTTCCTTTTGCAATAAAAGATTATAGTTTGCATGTTGGAGAAAGGATGTGAAGTTTCCTAATGTTATGCAATGGATGGCGGAAAGATGAACTACTTTATTTTTTCAGCTTGTGTCCATGAATCGTGAGATCGTTCTAACTTTATGACCTATGTCTTGTTAAATGATTTCTGATTTATTTTGTGGAAAGTTCACCAAGAGTAATGTATGTGGCTTATATAACAATTGGCTATCTGATTGTTAGAATATTTTCTTATTCATGTGTTGTAAATATGAATATCAGCTATCTGTAATTTCTGTTTATCATACATGGAAATAACACATTACTCATAAATAATCATTCTTTTGGCTCCCCGGGGATAGATAGATAGGTAATTAGATAGTTAATTGATTTACTTCGTGGATGCATATGTGATTTAGGTGTTTGTGAGCACAAGATGAGAGGTAAGAACCTGCGCATCACATTGTGTATTTCCTTGCATCTTTATCACCCTGCATGATTAGTTAGGCATTTGCATTGCATACATTAAGTCAAAATTACAAAAACTCGGTGGACCGGGCCGCAACCGATAAAACCCTTTGTTTTTGTTACCTTGACCTACGGTAGCCGGACCGCAAACCAGACGGATTCCCTACACCAAACAGTCAACGGGCTAATTGGGAATGTTGATTGGGGAGAATCCTTTACTGTTGTCGCCTGTGAATTTCGAGGCCTCAACAGTTTTGGCGCTAGAAGGAGGGCCGCCTGTAAATGGCTGGCCGTGGAACTTAATTTCCCGAGACTATCCGACCAGCAGATGTTTTGAAGCTTTCAACCTAACCCAAGTGTTTGCAGATTCATGTACTATCCTTGAAGGATTGTTTTTCCCAGTGGCTTATTTGTGTACCTTTGCTCATGGCTAGTAATCAAACCAACCCTTTGCCGGCATGGAGAGCTAGGTCCCCTCTGAACTTAACACCTCCTTTGCATAATCTACCTCAAGCCTTTGACAAGCTCTTGCATAAGTTTGACCCTGAGGAAGGGATTGCTATAGATGATCACCTTCAAAGCTTCTACCTAGCATTAGAAGGGCTAAGGGCTGGGGAGTATGAAGATGTGGTTTGTAGGCTATTTCCGCACACTCTGAAGGGAGCAGCAGCATCTTGGTATTTCAGTCTGCCTGCAAACTCCATTCCTGATTGGAACACCTTTGAAAGAGTTTTCAGAAGTAAATACACAGCCCAAAAGACGCATGCCTCATTAATGAAAGGTCTTGGTCGGTTAAGAAAAGAGAAGAATGAAAAGGTACATAGTTTCACTCAGAGATTTTCATTTTACCTAAAAAACTTTTCTGCATTAGACAGACCCTCAGATAAGGTTTTAATTGAGTATTACACCTCAGCCCTAGGGCCTGAGCTGGCCATGTTTGCCAAGATGAAACTCAAACCTACACTGGTAGAAACTTATGAAGAGGCTGAAAGGGTAGAGGCTGAAAGTGATAGTATAGAAGATTATCCTGATCCACTTGAAGACAAGATCACTACGGGAAGAATCTCACTGCTGTCTAAACCTAGAGAAGATCAATCACATGATTATCAGGGATCATGGAATGATGAAAATGCTCCAGAAATTATCCAACCGAATAATAGACCTGGAAAAGGAAAGGGATATTCAGAAAACCTATAAGCCCCACTATCCGAAAAGAGAGAACAACGACCAATGGCAAGTCCCTCCTCCCAATTCAGCATCAATAAACATAACAGAAGTGGGAGGGGATAATTTCTGTACCTTTCACCAACAACCTCATTATGAGAAGAAGTGTCCCCAATGGTTACATTCAATGACATTGGTGATGAATAAGTTGTTGGATCCTAAATTGATTAAGGACAGTGGTGAGGAGGAAAAGGAGAAACATATTATAAGAAAACCAGAGGATGATACTATGTTCTCATGGAATGGTATCTCACTGTTTGACATTGAAGATGACACTCCTAAATCTGAATGCACATCTACAACTACGAAGGACATGGGTGTCATAGGCCAAGACAATGAAATGATTTCCAAAATTAACAATGTGCAGGAAAATGTTAAGAAACTGGACGAGGGCAAAACGCATAAGAACAATACCCTCAACCAGAGGACCGAGCCAATCACTGAGACTGTCAAACTTGTAGAAGAACAGATAGGTGTTAGTGGGGAAAACTTTGATGAAACTCAAGAGCTAGCAAAGGATATACCTACTCAAAACCAACTAGGAGGAGAAGACCAAGAATCAGGCTGGAAAGAAAACCTTGACACCCCACCTTTTCTTTTGACTCTAGAAATGCTGAATTATAATGTGCATAACTGCTTGGTGGACTCTGGAGCAACAGTGAATGTGATGCCCCTTGAGATTTGTAAAAAGATTAAAGGACAGCTAGAATCCACACATCGTGAAGTAACGCAATTAGATCGTACAAGTGTCAAAGTGGTGGGAGAAATGAAGAATGTCCTCATTCGTTTGGCTGCAAACAACAAGATATGTCAATTTATTGATATTATGGTGGCTGACATACCAAGGGGATATGGGCTCATTCTCAACCGAGATTGGGCTGCCAGGTTGAAAGGTTATTTCGCTTCAGATTGGTCTCACCTATTGTTGCCTCTCAAGGGTACCCCAAATCCAATAAAAATTCTGAGAGAACCATACATCAAGTATATTGTCACTAAGTTAGGAGAAGGCAATGAGTCTGCTGATTCTATCCTGGGAAACTACCTGACTGAGCTTAAGCTAAGATACCATTCCTCAGAAAGGGCCAGTCCTATGATGGATACTCAGCCTGAGCTCCTTCAACTCCCTCAGGCTGAAAGTGATGACTGCTGGATATTAGATATGGGTTCCATTTCAATAATAGCACAGTTGGACCATGGTTAGATAACTCATGTCTAAAATCCAGCTCATTCCTTAGCTCTCTACGTTTTAAAGATTTTCAGGAGTGGGCAAATTTGTTTTTTTTGTTTTCTTTCTCTTGTTGTACATAAATAAATTGTTTTTGTTTTCCTAATACTAGGTGCTATTTCTCACTTTAATGCTTTGATGTTTTTCTTTCTTTTGGTTATTTGCTTTGCTGATGTTTTCCTTTAGTACTTTGCTATCTTTCCTTTTGGTTTTGAATAAAGAGTCAAACTTTTGGTTGCAATGGAAACGTCAGGGTTCTTTATTAACTGGAATTTTGAGTGAAGGACTGTGCTCTCAAGTATACAATGTCTTCTAGGAGCAATCTTCCTGACTGGCAAGGCATTCATTGAAGTCTTACTTAACCCCTGTAAATAACTCAGAAATAAAACTGGTCTGGAATACTATCTTGAGGCTCCGTCCATCTCACATTTTAAAAAGCCTAAAGGGGTGACAGCAGAAGACCCACGGAAAGGAAGCAGAGTAAGACAGTATATCACATATAAATGATCCCATGCCATAATGTCAAAAAAGCTAAAATCTATCAAGAGTCAAAACTCCTGAAAGAAATAAGACATACCAAAGCAAAGCTTGACATGCATGAAATACTAAATGGCCACAAGATCCTCTCCGTCCGTGAACTGAAATATGAAGTGCAGTGTTCACACAAAAGGACACTATGGGATAGAGGATCCTGAATTAAAATTCAGTAAGAAAGGGCTGCAGGAGGACTCATATCAAAAGAACTAAAGTTCAGAAGGCACAAAAGTGCAAATTGGCATGGGAATGAGGAACAAAAGGATCATACTTCTTACTATCTCTTACAATCCTGTGGTGCCCAAGCTGGAAACTACCTAGGGACAGGTAAAATAAACCTCACCTATTTGGCCTCAAAAGAGTTCTTCAGACTGACAATATCTCTGTGTTACTTTTTCCCCAAAGAACAGACTGCTTCTCAATGGTTTAAATGCTTGATTTGGGCCAGCCCAGGGATAAAGTCATCTAGAAGATTTCAACTTTGTTCAGACGGTCTTACACTGAGAAAGAGTTAATTAAAAAATCTGGGATTCACCAGTTAGTCGCCAATTGTTGCAGCTGCAACATTTTCCCAAAATTCTAAAAAATTTTAGGACCCTCCTCTGCTTTGGATTAGTTTGTTTTTCTTCCTTATTTGGTCTTTGGATTTTGGAACGTTTTCTAGCACTTTGGGTTGCTCTGTCAATCGATCTGATTTTCTTCCTTAATGCTTAAAATAATCCCATGCATCATTAAGCTTATCGTTGTCTTTAAATACCTTCGAAGCCTGTCTGAATCGGGAGTTGGTTCATTTGATTTTCCCGCCATTGCGGAGGTGTAATGCTTTGTCTTTCTCCGACCGTTTTGGGTGATTTTTGGCTCTCCGTCGGAAGGGATGACTATCTCCCTGTTCGACGTTGTGGACGACTCTTTGCTTCTGGCCTCTGCCATTGCAGATCAGTTCGGTTTTAACTTTCTATTACTTTCCGATTTACGTTTGGGTTTTCTTTGGCTGTGTATCGGGGCCTTGTACCGTCGTTTTTCTGCCGTTGCGGATGATCATGAGCTTTAAAGTCTTGCCGTTGTGGAGGGGAGAATCGTTTGACTGCTGACGTATAGTTTTGTGGGTTTCCGGATTTATGGGCGGTGTTAAATTTCCACCGTTGCGGAAGGGAGTTTGCTTTGGTTTCCGATCCGGTTTTCCTCCGACGTCCGATCATTATTTTCACGCGCCTCGCTCACCATTACAGATGGGTTGATGCTGTGGTTTTCCGTCGTTGTGGAAGGTTGTGAGTTCTCACCTCCCGATCCGGAACTCTTTCGCGTCCGATCCGTTGACTCTTCCCACGTGTGAACCTTTTATATATAGCGAGAGTGGCATTGGGTTTTTCTATTGTTTTATATTGCTCGAGCTGTCGTGGTCGTCTTGCGCTGTCGTCTCCTCGAAGCTTTTGGACCACCGTGGTTGTACTCGCGTCCAGGTGGTGTTTGAGGAAGCCTGACCGTTCTCGCCTCGTCAGCTACGCATCACTGCTAGGTAGGCTATTCTTGCCATGTCTCGGTTTGTTCAAGGTTTTGTTTGCTGCGGTTAGGTGTTCTAGCAAGTCCGTTTCACATGCGTATGGGGGTCTACCCATCGTTAGGTTTGCCGTAGTCATTTCGCCTTGTCCGCTCGTAATTTTGTGCCTATATATTGGGGAGTTGTTTGAAGGTTGACTGTTTGCGGTCGGGGGGGGGAAGCGTTTTTCTCTTAAACCCGCGTAATAATTACTTTTTGGACCCCGACCTTTGCTTGCAAGCCCTGCTCAGAGTAGGTAGAGGCTTGGTGCAGGCGGCCGTTACGCCGCCTGCACCTAGCTTCCCCTGGTATGATGATGCGGTCCAGGGAGAGTTTTGTGGTTGGTTTTCTTTGGTTTTCTTGTGGTTCCTCTTGTGGTCGATTTTTTCTATCAGCCCGGTATTTCGAACCCCAATCTGTATTTCTCGCGCCGTCCCGCGCAGTCCATCAGGGCTCGGTTGTCTGAAACCCTAGGTGGTTAAAAGGACTATGCCATTGTCGTAGTTCGTGAACTGAAAGTAGCATGGATAGTGGTTTTCATGAAAGCACCGTTTGTAGTAAAGGGACAGTTTTTCCCGCCGCGTATAGTCAAGTCAATGTAATTATCGCGGGCAGCATAATTCAATGTCATTGTTTCCCCTTGCTAAATCTATGTTGTCAAAATGTTTAATGTTGGGAAGCACAGGTGGCTAGCATGACTTTGATTTTTCCCCCTTTTTCTTTGCAATAGAACAATTGATGAATGCTGCACCTTGCATTTAATGTACATGCATTTGCTTTACGAATTGTTTTTATGGGAGAAATGGCACACTGCGAAATAATGTAGATTTAGTAATGGCTCAAATTTGATTGATAAAGTTTTAGTATCATGTAGCAGTAGTATATTGCCCACTTTATTGCACAGGATTGAATTTGCTTCATGCTAGTAGTTCTGATGGTCAAGGCAGTCTTGGGTTGTGCATACATGCATTGGTTTCTCTACTTGCTGTCACATTAAACACATGAAAATGGCGCTTTGCATATGGATGAAATTTTATTGAAGTCTAGAAGATGGTTGGTGGGATGTTTTAATATCATACAGAAATGTTTTGCATCATGCTAAGATATAGACGAAAGCACTAAGTAGTGTGCATTTGGTGAGTGAAGTTATGTAAATTTATATCTTAGTTTCATCAACTAGTTGCTGCCATGATATACATAGGTAGAATAAAGTGCTACACTCTGTCATGTAAATGTATGCACCTTACAATATTCCATATGGCAGGAAGAAGTCGAGTCCACCATGTCCAAAATGCAAAAGAAGAAGGCTCCATTGGTAGAAGAAGTGCCACAAGCAGAAGCTGAAACGAAGACTGAATACATATATGAAGATACCCAATGTGTTTCTGGTATGGAGCCTGAGTACAAATGGGGTGACATATACAGATTGATTTCCCGTAGGGAGGTTTCTGACATGGGTCTCGAAGAAGAACCCATTTATGCTAACATAGAGAAATCCGCCATTATGAAGGTCGCTACCAGACCAGAGCTGTTCCCATGTTCTGAGGTAATTGGATGGATTCTGCCCAATGTAAACACAAGCACAATGCTTATAGGAAATGTTCTATGCTGCATTTAGCCCAGGATATGTGGCGTTGGCTTATCACCTGCCAGAACCTCAAATTTTTCTATCTGATGATTGGCTGGATAGCATTAGAATGGACCTGGTGGAAACCCTTAAGAAAATGCTCTTGCAGGGAAATATTTATCGACATAGAGCAACCAGTGAGTATGATACAGCGAGCTTGAGGGCTCCTTACAGATTTATAGCTCTGATGCTTAACAGGATATTTGGGAGAGCTCATGGCAGACTCTTCAAATTTGAGTGGATACCCATTATGTTTCATGTGGCAACCCAAGGAACAGTCTTCAATTGGGCCAGCCTTGTATCAAGCAGTCTTTCCTCTTGCGTGGCTACAGCCTTGGGAGGAGAAGCTCAGAAAAGGTCCGAATTTTACATGAGCTCAATATTGATAGATTGCATATTGTGCAACCAGCCCTTCCCCGGTCTCAAGTGCATCTGGGACAGGGAAAGAATGCCTGTGTATGCCACTTATAGACCACTGTGGGCTCACCAATACCATATTCATTACAGAGAGGTCTATGAGCATTTCATTATGCCACTCTACACACTCATTTTTCGAAAGGAATGTGACTGTCTGTCAGAAGGTGCCATGCAGGTAATAGGAGAACATGCAGATTATTTCTTGACTGAAAATGGCATGTATTTCAGAATGTATGGTGGATCGAAGACACCTTTACTGCTGCCCAAATATGCAATAGACTATATAGTCCATAAAGAGGCGGTCAGGCAGGTGTTCATTAATGGAATAGGTAGTTTCTTGTTCCAACACAAGAAGATTGCATACCCGCCTTTACCATTCAAGCTAGGTAGCTACAAATTCACCAAGGTGAAACAAGCTGCCGAATTCATAGAAGAACTAGGGAAGTTCCATTTTGGGGAGATGCCTTTCTGGCGAAATGATACTCTTGTTAAAATAGCTGAGCACTGTAAAGAACATAAGGTCTTTTTTGAATATACCCATTAGTTCGATAAGGAGGAATCTGTCTTCTGGAATGCCCCAAACATGACGGCACTAAACAGAAGATTGAAGCCAAAGAACCCCACCAAAGGTGGAAAAGGGGTTGAGCAAGCCAGAGTTGAAGAAGAGGCCAAGAAGAGACAGGAGGAGGCCCAGAAATTAGCACAGGAAGCTGCAGAATGGCTTCATAGTGAAGAAGAAGGAAAGAAGAAAGCTGCCCAAGAAGCAGCTGAGAAAGCACAAGAAGCAGCCAAAGAGGCTGAAGAAGCAGGTAGATTGGCAGCTGAAGAAGCAAAAAGAAAGCTGGATGAAGAGCTCCAAAATTAGGAGTCTGAAAGAATAAAGTTGAGACAACAGTTAGCTTCTGAAACACCAGCAAGGAAGACCCAGGAGGAGCAAAACCCAGAGGTGTAGACCTTGCAAGTACTTGCTGCCAGCACCCTTGTGACCCCTATGCTCCAGCTAGTGCCTTTTACTCAGAAAAAGGTTGAAGAAGTCCCCAACTTCAGTACTGTCTATTATGATAGGGCTACCAAGAGAATAATGAAGATTACAGAAAGAAAGGTAGAGGCAGAAGGAATGGCCTTCAAAATGATAACAGATAAGGCTGTT
Organism: Pseudotsuga menziesii; assembly: GCA_001517045.1. NCBI lineage: Eukaryota > Viridiplantae > Streptophyta > Pinopsida > Pinales > Pinaceae > Pseudotsuga > Pseudotsuga menziesii. The sequence continues at coordinate 412,437 of LPNX010756528.1, read as the reverse complement.
ATGATTGGGACAGACGTAGATCCAAGGCTTACCATAAGGGCCGGGACTGCAGTACTACATGCTTCAGAGGATAACATAGACAAGATGATGTCAGAATTGGAGTCATACAAGAAATCTTCTGCTCAGTTGAAGGATACCCTAAAGAGAGAGAGAGAGAGGAGGGAAATAGGTTAAAGCAGAAATTTGAGCACTTACAGAGGGAGATGAGGACTGCGAAAGCTGAATTGCAGGCCCTACATGAAGAAATACTGGCTCAGGAGACTACACAAGAACACCTTGAGCAAGTGCAAGAAGAAGATCAAGAGTTGAAGAAGGAGAAAGAATAGTTGCTATCAAAGGTGATAGAGCTGGAAGAGCAGCAGAAGATCATCCTGCAGGCCAATGATTTGCACACCCAAGAACTGAGAAAGGAACATCAAGGGCATCTTTCCTCTCTGACAGCTGAGCTGGAGGTAGCAAAGGAACAGCAAGTCGATCTACAGCCATTTAAAGAACATATCCTGGCCCAGAAGGCTAAAATGCTACAGCTGCAAACTGCTCTGGAAGAAGATAGGTGCAAAGTCCTTCAGATTGATAGCCGATTGGAGGAGATCATGGAAACTTCCTCCTACTTCGTAGATAGGTCCCAAGATGTTCTTGAGGTCTTGAATGCCAGAATGGCAAGGCTGGAAAGCAATGCAGAGGTTCCAGCAGAACTACCAGCCAAAGACCAGCAAGCTCTCAAAAGAGATCACGACCTCATAGAGTTCGCTGTCAGCACTACTGAAGATTTTAAGAAAGCCGTCAAAAGGGTGCAGGGAGCATGCTCAGAATATTTCAGAAGGCTCCTTAATACGTACAACCGATGTCAGATAGAGGCTGAGCATAGACTTGAAGAGTTCCTGGACCATGAGGCCTTTGTACAAATATTGCAGAATAGATATCAAGATGCAAAGGCCAGAACGCAACAGATTAAAGCCATTGATGACCTAGTACTGAAGAATGAAGTAGACCACGCAGCTGTTAGCATGCAGTTCCTAGAAGATCAGCTCCGGTTGAGCCCAGCAAGGATCAAAACCATCAGGAACCAAGTTGAAAAGTTTGAAATCAACATTCAGTTCCTGGAGCCATGCGCCTTTGAAGGCATTGCGGCTGAAGCAGCAGCGTGGAAGAAGTTCTTAGATGGCCAGGCGGGACCTTCCTCATAAAGGACCGGTCAACTTTGTAATAATTGAATAATTTTGTAAAAGCTTTTTGAGAAATAAAACGTTGGGAAAAAGTGAAGCGTTAGGAAAGTGAAAGGTTGGGAAGCCCAAAGGCTACTTTGGGCAGCCCAACCATTTGACTCTTTTTGTATAAATGTAATAGACTAAGAAGAGAGAAGGGCTTTTTCCCCAGTAAGACTGGAGGACATATTGTAAGAAGAACTATTTCCTTTTGCAATAAAATATTACAGTTTTCCTGTTGGAGAAAGGATGTGAAGTTTCCTAATGTTATGCAATGGATGGCAGAAAGATGAACTACTTTATTTTTCTAGCTTGTGTCCATGAATCGTGAGATCGTTCTAACTTTATGACCTATGTCTTGTTAAATGATTTCTGATTTATTTTGTGGAAAGTTCACCAAGAGTAATGTATGTGGCTTATATAACAATTGGCTATCTGATTGTTAGAATATTTTCTTATTCATGTGTTGTAAATATGAATATCAGCTATCTGTAATTTCTGTTTATCATACATGGAAATAACACATTACTCATAAATAATCATTCTTTTGGCTCCCCGGGGATAGATAGATAGGTAATTAGATAGTTAATTGATTTACTTCGTGGATGCATATGTGATTTAGGTGTTTGTGAGCATAAGACGAGAGGTAAGAACCTGCGCATCACATTGTGTATTTCCTTGCATCTTTATCACCCTGCATGATTAGTTAGGCATTTGCATTGCATACATTAAGTCAAAATTACAAAAACTCGGTGGACCGGGCCGCAACCGGATAAACCCTTTGTTTTTGTTACCTTGACCTACGGTAGCCGGACCGCAAACCGGACGGATTCCCTACACCGAACAGTCAACGGGCTAATTGGGAACGTTGATTGGGAAGAATCGTTTACTGTTGTCACCTGCGAATTTCCAGGCCTCAACACCTGGCTAGCACATAAACTATTGACATTGATTTTAATCGCCAAAACATAAAACACTAAATACATGGTGGGGCAGTTTCCTTTAGTTCTAGACCACGATTTAATAAAATATTTACATCATATGCAATATAATACCATGGGGTCAAAACCAGGGTGTTACAGGCTTAGACGAGTAAGCCTGACAAACCCAACATTATTAGACTTGTACGCCTATAACTTGATAAAACCATTGCGAACAATGGGTTAGACGAGTGCCTAATAAACCCATCTATGGGTTGGTTGGATAGTATGATAAACCCACTATGAATGATGGCTTGGTTGAGTGCCTGATAAACCCATCGGTGGCTTGTATGGTCTTTATTTTAGAAGTTGGCTTGAATGTGGACAGTCTGATAAACCCAAGTCTACTGGCTTGGCCGAGTAAGCCTGAAAAACACAACATTGTTTGGTTTGTAAGCCTGCATATTGATAAACCCAACTTGGTGTTGGCCTAGCTGGAAGTCTGATATACCCAATTGAAGGTTGGCTTGACTGTGTGTGTGTGTTTTGGCCTGGCTTTGTAAGCATGTTGTCCCTAGTTCCTTGTGGGAGTCATGCCAAGCTCGGGGGTGGCAATGTGTTGAGAGAGTAATGAACACACCAACCTATTGTTGGGTGGAACGTTTCAGTCACCTAGCTAGTTGCGGGACAACTTAATCGTCAAGATAAGTATCTCTGTTATGCTTGTTTGTTCCATGAATTTTCTTATGAGTTATTAGGATCATGTTGAATGCTTACTGATGGATAAGTAGAGGTTTACTTCTATTATGCTTACCTGCATTTTATTCCTGTACATGCCTTGTGTTTTTGTGATGCATTTTCCCAAGTTCATGGAGGCTATAATCCTATCAAAATGCTGAAAATGCAGCTCAGGTAAGAATCCTTAAGTTCTGCCCCTTGGAATCCACGTGCGAAAGGTGGAAGGCAGGAACCAAAAAAGGGAAGATTGGACAAGGCAAATTATTGTGTTTCCGCACCTCGGCATCCAAGGTGTGGAAGGCTGAAAGGCAGAGGAATGTTCCTTTGTGCATTGAGTTTGTGATTTCTGAGTTCCGAGGTGCGGAAGGCAGAAGGTGGAAGGTGGAAAGACTGTTGAATGCTCCATTGCACATTGAGTTTGTGATTTCTGAGTTCCGAGGTGTAGAAGGCAGAAAGCGGAAGGCAAAAATACCATTGAATGTTCCGCTGCACATTGAGTTTTCGATTTCCGAGTTCCGAGGTGTGGAAGGCGGAAGGTGGAAAGATAGTTCAATGTTCCATCGCACATTGAGTTTTTGATTTCCGAGTTTCAAGGTGTGGAAGGCGAAACACGAAAGGCATAAAGATCGTTGAATGTTTCGTCGCACATTGAGTTGCCGATTTCCGAGTTCCGGGGTGCGGAAGGTGAAATGCAGAAAGACCATTGAATGTTCCTTCAAGCATTGAGTTTTTGATTTCCAAGTTCTAAGGTGCGGAAGGCGGAAAGGCTGTTGAATGTTCCTTCACGCATTGAGTTATGAATTCATAAATAAGAATTGCATGTGCAGATGCATAAATGTAAAACACAACAAAAATAAAACTCTATACACACATACAACATTCATATACAAGCATAATCAACATAGGAAACACATAAAATCGTTCCACATTCATATACAAAGAAAATAATTATGGTTTAGCAAAGAAGATCCAAGGAACTAGTTGTAGAAGAGTGATTTTCCACCCAAGCATAGGTATTAGCTGCAGATAAACCCCCAAGCAGGACTATGAGGCCATTAAGGCAAAGGAAACTCTTACAAGCTTCTTTGTCTCAGACCACAACCCATTTTATCTCATGCTTAGCCAATCTTCCCACCTCTAAACATTTACAAGGATATCACTTAGTCATCATAGCCATGACACTCTTTTCTAATTCCCCATAAAGCACAAGGAAGGTATTTCCCTTCATCACTCCCTTATTCTCTCAAGAAATTCATCCCTTGCTATGCTTACCACTGTGTGGAGAAAGAGTCCAACTTGCTACATGTTATTGGAGAGTAATTCATGGCGTCTCGAGCATTTTGGAGAAACAAAATTCGATGGGTGAAGGTTATTATATTTCCCAGCCTCTATGCTCACCTACAACCATCAATTTTCTCTAATTTCTACAATCCTTCTTCCAAATTCGAAATTTTGCTTACTGCACAGTCTGGTAATGGAAAATGACAATGGAATGAATAAAAGTAAAAACTTGGCTTACTATAAAATCTGTTGTAAAAATATGCATGAGAATGAATGGTAGACTCCAAAGGAGATGTGAGAGTGGTGAAGAGACAATTGACATAACTTCTAACCACAAAAGAGAGGACTCTTACAATAGCCATAGAAGTATATTCATCCTGTTGACATCTAAGTTCTATGCTCTGAGGTTCAAAATTAAGTTTTAAATGACCTTAAAAATTAATGCTAAAGGGTATATAATAAAGTTGAAATAAGAATGTTTCCCTAAAAAGCGTAGGCCATATGACCTTGTGTTCTGACTAAGAGTAGAGGCAAAAAGGGGCTGATGCAATAAGGTGTGCGGAGGATGCACGTGTAGGCATGGGACCCAGACATGAAGTCAAGATCGGAGGGAAGCATGAAGAAATGAAATGGATGACAAGGATTAGATGGAGGTATGACCAACGGTTGATAAGTGATCAGGTGCCCAAATTTGCGCATTGGTTAAGAAGGTGGAGCGATAGTGGATTGTGTAGTGAGGATTTCTCCTCACTGCAGGAGCAAGAATGGATCCCTTCTGCCTATAGGGCACAAGGGTAGGTTCGTACTCTTTGAAAACAGGAAAAAATGAAATGGAAATAGCATAAACAGAACCGTAAAATAAACTAGGCTAATCTAGTGATAGAAAACTAAAACTAGACTAAACTATGAGCTAATAACATAAAAGAAAGAGGGAGATGAAGCCTTTGTGAACCCCTCTGCTTAAAATGGGTTAGGGTTCCGCCTCCTTGAAACCTGCAAGCAACCTAAGCTACTACAATGGCAAACCTACAAACAATGTCAACAATAGAACCTGCAAATAAAAATAACAGTTAGAAAGCAAAAACAATTAGACAAACATGAAAAGAAATGTTATACCTCACTTGGGTGGAAATGGGCCACCATGCCCTAGCTCATGGGAGCACCTCTCTCTTGGTTGGGAAGCAATGGCTTGATGAGATGGAGATGGAGGAGAGGGAATGTGGGTGGTTTGAGAGGCAAAGGTCTCAAAGCATCCACGGGTAGCATAACAATAGGCAAGTGAGGAGTGTTTTGAGAGTGACCCCCCACCCTTCTTTTATAGTTTTTCCAAGGGATTTTTGGGTTTTAAGCCCTTGGTCAGGGTTTTAGCCCCTTTTTTGGGCCTTTAGCCCCTTCCACCCTAACTTTAGCCCCTTTTAGGGTTTTCGCCCCTTTTTGAGGGCTTTAGCTCCTAGGGGGCTATTTTGGGCTCCTTTTTGGGGTTTTTAGCCCTTTTCTTCATCCTTGGGCTCTTTTGGAGGTGTGGGGGTAAAATGGAAGGTTTGATGGAGTGAAATGAGTGTTGGGAGATGGTGTCCTTGGGTGGTGTAGGCCATTGAGAGCTATGTGGGGGATTTTTTGGTTAACAGATTGCCCCCTAATGTGCGAGGGCAAGAGCTCAACATATGGTCGACGAACATCAAAGGATTTGCTGTGTAGAGGAGGTGCTTCTGGGGCTGGGGCATGGTGGATTTTGGTTCTTGTATTAATTTGGTTGCCATCAATGGGTGAGATACATTAAATGTGTGACATATATATGGATGAGGCGGGCATCCCCATGCTCGTGATAATGTCAAAAGAATCATTTGATCTATGCTCTAAAATACAAGAGACGATCATATACAACTGATGTTATGATGTTGGTTGCCTCTATGTGAGGTTGAATACAACACTTATTTGGTACATTGGACCCATGTCATTCTCATGGAATGCTATATCTTCATGACTGACAGTCTACTGGATCTAGTACATAGCTGTGTGGACTCACTAATTGAGAGTTAGAGTCTCTGTGGTACAAGTATGTTGTATCAATCATAAAGGTATATCAAAGCACTGTTGGGGCTTTTGAACATTGTCTCCAATGCAACCCAAAAATCACAAGGGACATAACCTGTCTAGGTCCCTCGAGTGGACTCACCAATGTGCTAGAGTCAGGTGACATCTGGGGTCTTTGACCAAGTACTGTGTGGAACAAACCCTGTACGAATCTCAACGGTGTGATGATGGAGTTGAAGTCGAGCATGTGAGAAACAACCATCCCAAGAGGCACTAAGGGCTCCTCTCAAGTGGTCCAAGCAACTCATCAATGATGTTAATGAAACCAAGGTACAGGGACCTCTGGGTCTATCCTCTAGAATATGTGTGTTGGCGTCAATAGAGGGAGACCTGCCCCTAGTCAAGGCAATGATGTTTCCTTGACCAGGAGCGTGAGGGATAACTGAAAGGTGTGAAGCAATTTGCGGACTGACTCACTTAATTGGGGGGGAGGGGAGGGAAGGGAAAAAAAACTGAACAGGGGCAGGGGGGGAGTGGGAGACTCAAACTTCCTTTGTTTAGAGTATGACGGCAGGGTGGACCTGGTAGCAAATGAAACTTAACTCATGGGAATGGGTTCACAACTGTAATACTAGGAATGTCGCTGCAGATGGGAAATACTTGGAGGAGGTGGACACTTTTGATACTAATGGGATCCAAGGAAGACACATTGCAGAGTACTCTGAACAAAGGCGACCCAATGTGGGGATGCTGCCAAACTGTTTTCTGTGGGGTGGTGTCTAGGGACACCGTTGTGGTATGATCTCGTGGATTTTTGGCAAGCTCGAGAAGGTAAGTGCTCGATGGTGCTTTCAATTTTAGAGAGTCTGAAAGCACGAAGAAGACTCCAGTGGGGGCTATTTTTCGTTGGTAGTATCCTGTTCCTGAAAAAGGATAAAAGTATACATAGGAGAGCTCGCCCATCCTGGAGGGGATGAGATACTTCTTTACCGTTGGTAGTCCAATCAGGCCGGAAAAGGTTAAACCTATACTGACTGGACGATCATTCAAATACTTTTACGAGCATGAACGAAACCAAGTTTGCTTGGTGATCTTTTCTTTTTGAGACGGCTGGAAAAGAGCTTAACGACAACCAGTGGTGAGCTTTTTCATAAAGTGCAACCCCTTTGCCCGATAAAGCATAAAACTATGCAGAGGGGAATGATCTTGGCTTAAGTGTGCCAAGGAGGTCCTTTTCATGAAATGGTCTACATGGTCCGTAAAAGGAGGTAAATGAGACGATGTAGATGCCCTTTCCTATACTTTAGCGAGCAGGAAAGGAAGCAGCTGCGCTCGGCGATGTTTTCATTGTTTTAAGGAGTCAGAAAAGAGCTTAAACGAAACTCCAATGTGGTCAATCGACTGCGGTGGCATGAGCGGTGCCCCATGTCGAGACGGTGGATAGAGGTCCAAAGGTCATTCACGCAGTATGGACAGAGCAGAAGGCTCTCAAACATACCAATAGATGCATGGGATATATCGCGGCAAAGGCCTGCGAGACGGTGCGGTAGAGGCACGCAAACTGAGGTGGCTCTCGAACAAAGGTCAGGAGAGCGTGTGTGTGTGTTGGGGTGGACGAACTTGACTACATGCGATGTGAGTGAAAGTTTGGGGGAACTTATATGCCAAATACGTGCAAGAAAAGAAATCGTTTTGTGGACAGTGGTCCAGAGGTCCGCGTAAGGTGCGGTAAAAAGAAAAGACAATCTATGTGTTAAAAATAGAAAATAAAAGCTAAAATCACATTCCTTAACGGGTGTTGGCCCGACAGCTTGCATGAGTAGTGGTCGGGAAGTGTGATACGAGTACCAGTCCGTAGACACTCGCATCGTCATGTCATGGTTCGTGAATCGAGGTGACTTGTGGGAAATTGTCCCAAATTTGACTAATTAAACATGAGACAATGGTCTCATAAAGAAATGGAAATTTGATCCTGGAGGTGTGAGAGGTGTCTCAAACAGGTTCCGGGTGACTTTTGACTAGCAGTTGATGGTGCTGCCTTTGATTTTTGCTAGAAAACGTTGAAAAACAAAAAAGAAAATGAAGTGACTCATTGGTGATGTTAAGCGTAAAATTTCTTGAGGTAGAGCCCATTGCGGGGTTTCTCCAAGAGTTGTCCATCATAGTCAATGAGGGTGTATGCCCCTTTTCCGAGGCAACAATGGACGATGTATGGGCCATACCACATTGATTTGAACTTGCCTTTTCCCAATTTATCATTGGGTTGGTCGTAGACTAGAACCATATCACCTTCGCTGAAGGTGCGAGGGTGGACGTGGGAGTCATATTGGATCTTTGATCGTGTTTTTGCTGCTTCAATGGCTTGGAGGGCAGCTCGATGGTCTTCTATGGTTTGCTCGAGTTGGAGGAGCCATTCTTCTAAAGGTGAAGTATCATGAAGGATTTCCACCGCAAGGCGGAGAGATGGGATTTGGCACTCTATAGGGAGCACTGATTCAACGCCATGTACTAAGCGGAAAGGGGTGAAACCGATTGCGGTTTTTGTGGATGTGCGATAAGCCCATAGGGCAGAGAATAGCATGTGATGCCAATTGGTTTTGTGATTTCCTACCATCCATTGGAGCATTGTTTTGATGATTTTGTTGATCGCATCAACTTGGCCATTGCCTTGGGGATGGTAGGAAGAAGAGTGTTGCTGTTCGAATTTCAACATGGTTCATAATTCAGCCCATACGGCGTCTTGGAAGTGTGCCCCATGATCGGAGACTAATTGTTTGGGGACACCAAACTGTGTAATAACATGGTTGAAGAAGAAACGTGCTGTGGTTTAAGCTTTGCAATCAAATGTGGGCGTGGCTTCGGCCCACTTGGTGAAGTAATCGATTGCCATGATAATGTACTTGTGGCCATTAGCCGAAATGGGGTTAATGTTCATGAAGTCGATTTCCCATTTGCAGAAGGGCCCGACTGTGATTACGGGATGTAATGGTGCAGGGGGGGGGTTCTTGGCTTTGGGGCAAAAAGCTGATAGCTGCGGCAATGTTTGACTACCTCTATGCAATTAGCGAAGATGGAGGGCTAGAAATAGCTGACACGTAGAATATTTTGGGCGGTTGCTAGGCTTGACAGGTGACCACCACAAGCTTCGCTATGACTGTCATTGAGGATTGTCTCGGCCTCGTCACGGGTGAGGCAACGACGTAGGATGGTATCAATGCCTCAATGATACAGAACATCTCCAATCAGTAAATGGCGAATGGCTTGATGTCAGATGCGTTGCCTATCCTCATGGTTGAAGTGCGCTGGGAACTTTTGCGTTCGTAAATAGAAAAGGATGTCCCCATACCATGGGTCGTCAGTAGATATGATGAATAAGATATCATCAGGGAGATCATCCTTGGGGGGTGATGATGTGGTTAATGGGGGCAGATCGGTCATGAGTGTGGCCAATGCGAGTGCCTTTGTGCTTTTTGGAGACAGAAACTCTAGGTTGAACTCTTGGAGGACGACTACCCACTTGGCTGCTCGACCTTGTAGAAGGCGGTGGCTTAAGAGGTACCACATTGGGTTTGAATCTGCCACTACACGAGTATGGTTGGCAATGATGTAGTGGTGCAATTTTTGAGCCGAGAAGACGATGGTGAGGGCTAATTTCTCCTCGGTTGGACATCGTAATGGGGGTCCTATTAGCTTCTGACTAATGTAGTAAGTCACGTGCTCATGGCGAGCATCGTCTTCGTGGACCAAGACTCCAGCAATGGCGTTTTCTGAGGCCGACACATAAAGGATGAAGTCTCAAGTGAAATTTGGTGGTGAGAGTAATGGTGTAGAAGCCAAGGCTTATTTGAGTGCCTCGAATGATTCTTGTGCTTGCTGATCACAAACAAAGGGGATTTTTGTGCGGAGCAGGTGGATAAATCCATAGGCTTTTGTTGCATACTCCAGGACAAAGTGGCGAAGGAAGTTGGCCTTGCCTTGTAGGCTTTGTAGTTGGTGCCGAGTTCTTGGGGAAGGAAGATCAAGGATGGCCTAAACTTTGAGGGGATCTATAGTTATCCCTTTGTGGGAGACGATAAATTCGAGTAGACGACCTGCTGGGACACAGAAAACGCACTTGAGGGGGTTTAGGCGGATGTTGTACTTGTAGCAACGTAAAAAGACTTGCCGCAAGTCGTCTATATGTTGTGCATATTTTCGTGATTGAGCGGTGAGATCATCCAAGTAGACCAAGATGATGTGAATTAAATCATGGAAACAATATGTCATGGCGTGCTGGAAGGTGTCTCCAGCATTTTTGAGGCCAAAGGGCATGACTCGGTAGGTGAATGTGCCCCATGGGGTTGTGAATGCCATCTTGTAACGGTTTTCTTTCCGGATTTGGATTTGGTTATATCCAAAAAAACCATCCATGAAAGAGAAGGCTTCATGTCCGGCGCATGCATCGATGATCTGGTTGATGAACGGGGTGGGGAAGTTGTCTTTGGGACATGCCCCATTAAGATTGTGGAAGTCTGTGCAAACGCGAATGGTACCCTGTTTTTTATTCACGGGAATAGGATTAGAAACCCAAGTGGTGTATGCAATGGGATAAATGAAGCTGGCTATGCCCAACTTCTCTATCTTGGCTTTCACGGCAGCCGCTTTGGATGGATGGATGGGCCGTTGCTTCTGGCGGAGAGGTGCCACATCAGGCCATTTGTCAATGTGGTGTTCCATGATGGATGGATCTAAGCCGGGCATTTCAGTGTATGACCAGGCAAAGATGTCGTAGAATTCTTGGAAGAGAGCAGTGTAGGCATCGACCTCTTCCAGGGAGCAAGATGCCCCCATCATGATTTCTTCAACGATCTCAGAGTTGGTTGAGATGTCGATTTTAATGGTTAGAAAAATGTTCGCCATGTTCCCTTCTTCGAAGGCATCGGGTGCTGGGATTGGGTTCTTGAACCAGTCAACCTTCCCATGGATGAAATCTTTGGTATCCATGGAAAACTGGTCGGACTGCGACACAAGCTCTTCTAGGAGGAAGAACAAGCATTGGTGCATGTCATCCCATGGGTATTTCGGGGCGGTCAGAGCTTCAAGTATCTCCTCATCGTTGTTGAAGCAACGAAGTGACAAATCTGATGGACCGTCGTTGGAGATGAACGGGTCGGTGGAACTGGACATCATGTAGATGGACATGGTGTCTGAAGAAGGTGGTGGTGGGTGAACTTCTTCGATCAAGGTGATCTCAGACTCAAGGGAATGGTGATGGAGGTCAGCAAGAGCCATTCGAAATTCGGGCAGGTCTTGGCAATGGTGGGAGTAATGTCCATACAAGATGCAAAGGGCGCAAGCATGGTTTGTCCTCAATGCCTTGTTCTTGACTAGTGGCGCGGTTGGGAGTTCAACCACGGGGATGTTTTTGTTCATATCCATGGCATCCAGATGCACACGGATCACTGGGATTTAAGGGCAATTCTGAGTTGGATGGCCTTGTTGTTCGCAAATGGCACAAGGTGGCACTTGTCTTGGTTCTGCGGTAGCTTTGGTGTTCTTTCCCCTAGCCCTTTTGGGTTGGGGTGGTGCAGGTGCGGGTGCGGCGGTTGGCTTATGCAGACCAGGTGGGGGGTGAGACTCAACCACAATAGGTTGCACTGGAGTTAACACAACCTGGGGCATTGCTGGTCGAGCTGGTGGATTTAGATACCACAACGAGATCCCCAACGTAAAGTTGGTTAGGCTTAAGGTGGCCATGAACGGCTTGCTCATGACACCAGGTGGGGGAAAGAGGAAGGGAATTGTATGGACTGGAGATGAGCCCACATAACTCCCAATTGGTTGCATGTGGGGGTGAGGTTGTGGTTGCGGCTGCGACTGCGCTTGGCATTGTGGCTGCGGACGATGTTGTGGTTGTGGTTGGGGCTACAGCTGGGGTTGCTGTTTGGGTGTAGCGGTGCTTAACGAGACCATGCACAAGTCCGCAGTTTGCTTTTGTGTCAGTGGTGGTGACACCAACGGGATAGGAGCTGTCATGGTGGGATTGATAAGCAACCCAGGGCCCACATTCAACGTTGGGGAGGCTAGTGTGTTTTCAACCATAGTGTTGGTTACAGGGATGACGTTAGCGTGTACGGTCGCCCCTTACGGCTCAATGGTGGTGATGCTAGGGATAACGTTGGTAGGCGCTGTTAGCCCTTGCAGATCATGGTAGGTGAGATGGTCAACCATCACAATCTTTCCTTTGTGGGGGAACATCATGAGGCGGAAGAAAGTTGACGCGATGGCTCACATGGTGTACATGTAACTCCTCCAAAGGAGGAGGTTGTAGTCTAGTTGAGCATTGACGACTTTGATGTTGATCAGGATTGTCTTCTTGGCTAACGTGATGGGGACATGGGGGAGGATTCCTTGGGCTTTAGTGGGGTGTCCATCATAAGCCTGCATAGTCATGGAGGACGGTTGCAGAATTGGTGATCCAAGCTTCTGCCAAACCAAGGTAGACATGACGCACGTGGATGCCTCCTCATCCACTATGCATCAGTGCACAACCAAATTCCGAATGGACACTGGGATTTGGAAGTCGATAGTGGAGGGCATGCGCGGCTCTCCGTTTTCTATGTCAAATGTGATTAACTTGGAGTTGGAGGGGTCTACTACCCCTAGAGCGGCTAGTAAGACTTTTCGCTGCGTTGGGCATGTTTTAAGTACCTCAAGAGCGGACATGGCGGTTGGCGTTTGGGCCAAATCATCCACAATGCTATAGCTGAATGCAGCTCGAGTTGTGGCATTATTGGTGATTTTGCATATGGGGGGGCACAGGAATGAGGGTAACTAAAGAGGTAGGTTGGTTGTCTTAGACGTGGATGCTGCTGATGATTCAGTAGATTCAGTGGTGGTACCGTACTGATTTCGTCTAGTCTGTAAGTTGACCTCTTCAGTGGTCATGACTAGCAGGTGGTGAACACCTGTTTCGACCGTGGGTGGTGCCCCCGGAGCGTTGGGATTGGCCTGGAGAGGGGGAGCGGTTGCCACCAATCCTTGGACTAGTAGTGGGTTTTGAAGCACCATGGGAGGAGGTCCTTATGGTGCCTGGTTGGGTTGGGCTTGATTGGGAACATTGGTGACCTGCTGGGCCTCATTTTGAATGGCCTGATTAGCACGAGCCATGAGGGGACACTCAAATGTGTAATGCCCATAAACATCACAGAGTGTACAAGGTTGGTTTGTGTACAACGGAGCATTGCATCTTGGTGCATTCTGCCGTGGGGGGTTTTGGGCTGGCCAGTTAGTCGCGACTTTATTGCGAGGGTTCGGTTGCTGACCGCCTCCCTCCGATTGGTTATTGCCTTGGTTGCGGGGCCGGTTGTTTCTAGCTTGCCCTTGTTGATTGTTAGGGGTAGGCTGGTTGGGACGGTTTTGTTGTGCGAACACTTGTCCCAATGGAGCGAGGGCGGGGGCTTAAACTTATTGAACTGGTGGTGCATAGTATATTTGTGGGGGTGGTGGTGCAACAAATGTGGGAATTTGCCCTACATACTATTGTGTTGGCCAAGCCATGGCCTGAGCCTGCTGCAGTGGAGCAGGTTGTGCATAAGAGGTTGTTGCTTCGGACTAGGACATCATTCTAGCATAGTCTGGAGCTTGGTTTTGGTAAGCAACATTAGCAGTGTTGCTTGGTTGCGGTGCAATGATAGGTGGTGTCGGTTGAGGCTGTGGTTGTTGGGAGACTGACCCTATGATGCCGTCCGCAGCGTGGGATGCCCCCGGTGCATCACGGTAAGAGGTACTCGGATGGGGAGCGTCTGGAATGATAGTGTACAAGTATCCAGACTGGGCATAAATGAGATCAAATTGTTGGGCCTTCAGTATGGCCTTTTCTTCATATTGGGACGTTCAGATGTGACGTCCTTTGCGATGGGTGGGAGCAAAGTCTTAAGGAACCAATCTAAGAAGATCCTGTCGTCTAGTTGGATTTTGCATAAGCTACGACATCCCCACCACTCATGGATATGGTCAATTATGTGAGTAATGGTGCTTTGGCAACAGGATAACAGGATCTCCACTCCCTTGTCATATCTAATAGGGAGTTGAAAACGCTGTAGGAACATGAAGGCTAGGGAGTTGAAGTTGGGGTATTTGGCTTGTGGCAGCTCAATGTACCATTTGGCCACGACACCTATAAGGGTGCATTGGAATAGCCTCAGCCTGATGGAGTCATCTACGATGCTGTTGGATGAGCACCATAGATGGAATGTCATTATGTGATTTTGGGGACATTCCCCGGCTTTGCCTTCAAACTTTGGGATGTCTGATGGGAGCTTAGTTGGTATGGGTGGCCAGAAAGCTTGGTGGCGGATGGGGTCATTTGTTAATCTAGCCAAGTCAGGCAAGTTCAGATGAGCCATGAAGGGCAGATTTGACCCCAAGTTGATGTGGGATGGGGCTGCAATGGGGGTGGGGTTTGCAGGTGCATAATGCATTTGCATGGCTGGGGGTGCTTGTGGCGGCACCATTGCGGATGGGCCAATGCCCCCAAGTGCTGTGTGGGGGGCTGTATGGGTGGCAGAAGCATTGCCCCCATGCATGACAGTAGGGCCAATGTAGGTGGAATGTGCACTGCCCCCCTATGTGGCCGGAGGGGCAGTGTGTGTGGAGGGGCCATTGCCCCTGTGTGTTACCACTGGGCCAGCTTGGCTGGTCACTATTGGTGGTGGCAATTGGCTAATGACAGTCTGCATAACTATGCTTGGACCACTTGCCAAGTTGTGGGTGACAGGTTGTGATGTGGACATGGGTCCACTAGCTATGGTTAGGCCGAAAAATGGATCTGGGTTTGTACTAGCCATGGGGCTTGATGGTGCGGTGTGGAGGTCTGGTTTAGACTGATATGGGTCTGAATCAGAATAAGAGGCTGTGTGGCCCTTTGATGGTGTGGGAGATCGCTGAGAGCGGCTTCGATGGTGCCGATCAAGTGTTCCAAATGGTGGTGGTTCGCCTCTTAGGCGTGAGGAAGATCGTGGAGGATCAATTGTGTTCTCTTTTGTGTATGAAACTGGTGGGTATGAGATTTGGACCCCAGTTTCAATGGCTTCCTATTGGATGAAGGTGGTCTCTCGACCACCAAGACTGCCAGAAGACAATGCTTGGCTTGTTCCTCACAGGTGCTTCTACTCAATCGGAAGGGGTCGTTGCCCGTTTCGCTTGGAAATTCCTCTCAGTGGCCAGCTACTTTGGGGTTCCTATGGTACTCCTCACAATGAGTTTCTGGGCAAAGCCCAAGTACTTCCCACAGTTGAAGTAGTCAGGGACTTATGTCCTCAAAGACTGCAGAATTAATTGAACTTAGTGTAAATTTGGTAAATTTTAAGGCTTACTCAGCGTCACGAACTGAGTTGGGTTAATTATTTGGTATGGTGTGTTGGTTTGCTTGTTTGTTCTGGTATTTGGTTGTTTGCAATATGGTTTATGAATTCATGGTAGAGTTCATATAATGGTTTTGTATGAAAACATAAACATAAATTTGTAAGCAAGTACAGTGATTAACCCTGGATTGCTGGCCTAACTAAATGTCTACCTCTCAGTGATATTCTTCTTCAACCAAGAGAAGGTGTTGGTCTCTCAACACAATGGGACTAAGCCCATCCGTAGATCCTCAGGTCACCTCCCGGATTCTAGGTTGGTCAACAGGGAGGACGCTTAGCGTCATGAGAAGCCCTCCTTCTCTACCCCCTCTACCTTCCAGGTCACCCGGTTTTAGTGGTTTGGGAAAAATACCATGGAGTGCCTAAATCTATACGAGCTTACCCTTCATCATATCCCAGAATCCCCCGGAGGGTGATGACTGGGTAGAGGAGGAAGGGGGCAGAAAGATGGTTATTTTTAAGTTACTTTTAGTTAGACTAGTTCATTTTATTAAGCCTTAATGATTGATTTAAGATTTACACATTGTTCATGGATTGATTTGCAGAAAATAAAAACTGGAACTGAAAAAGACCTGCAATGGTGGACAGAGGCGGCTGGGCTGCACTAACAGTCCTCTGAAACTGAAAATTACTATCAATTAAACTTAAATTTAGCTTCTGTGTGACAGACCACGCATTTCTGACCAAATCTAGCGAGGGGGCCGCGATATTTTTCTAGAAATTAGCGAGGGGGTCGCACAGAATGCGAAAACAACCGCAACTTGAGCTTCTGGGCTGAAGTCGCGCCTGTCTAGGGATGAAGTGTGCCCTGGGTGCACTTGTTTGCTCATTAAGAGTGCCCCAATCTCACCTTTTCCCCCAATAAGAGCGCCCTGCTCCAGAAAGGGATTTTTTGTGATGCAGGGTTAGATCTGGCCGACAGTAACTGGTACTGGGGTCAGTCTAACTCAGCTTAGCCTAGCAGAGGCTTTGGCACTGACTAAAACAGGAAATAAAGTAGATTTAAGACAGATCTAACATAAGATTTCTGAAAACTAGGGTAAAATTGAAAAAACTTGAAATTTTTGGACCAGGGATCCTATGGGATTGACCTGGTATGGTCACCAAAGTTGTAGTGAGGATTTCTCCTCACTGTAGGAGTAAGAATGGATCCCTTGCGCCTATAGGGCACAAGGGTAGGTTTCTACTCTTTGAAAACAGGAAAAAACGAAATGGAAATAGCATAAACAGAACAGTAAAATAAACTAAGCTAATCTAGTGACAGAAAACTAAAACTAGACTAAACTATGAGCTAATAACATAAAAGAAAGAGGGAGATGAAGCCCTTGTGAACCCCTCTGCAGAAAACGGGTTAGGGTTCCGCCTCCTTGAAACCTACAAGCAACCTAAGCTACTACAATGGCAAACCTACAAAAAATGTCAACAATAGAACCTGCAAATAAAAATAACAGTTAGAAAGCAAAAACAATTAGGCAAACATGAAAAGAAATGTTATACCTCACTTGGGTGGAAATGGGCCACCATGCCCTAGCTCATGGGAGCACCTCTCTCTTGGTTGGGAAGCAATGGCTTGATGAGATGGAGATGGAGGAGAGGGAATGTGGGTGGTTTGAGAGGAAAAGGTCTCAAAGCATCCACGGGCAGCATAACAATAGGCAAGTGAGGAGTGTTTTGAGAGTGACCCCCCACCCTACTTTTATATTTTTTCCAAGGGATTTTTGGGTTTTAAGCCCTTGGTCAGGGTTTTAGCCCCTTCCGCCCTAAATTTATCCCCTTTTAGGGTTTTAGCCCCTTTTTGAGGGCTTTAGCTCCTAGGGGGCTATTTTGGGCTCCTTTTTTGGGTTTTTAGCACTTTTCTTCATCCTTGGGCTCTTTTGGAGGTGTGGGGGTCAAATGGAAGGTTTGATGGATGAAATGAGTGTTGTGAGATGGTGTCCTTAGGTGGTGTAGGCCATTGAGAGCTACGTGGGGGATTTTTGGGTTAACAGATTGTAAACCACCTTCCACGTGAAGTATTTTGGTGAATTCCGTTGGGGAAAGTAGTGAGGAATAAATCACCTACGAAAGTTTCCGAAACTGTGTTATATGTTGTATAAAGGTGTGTTGGCAAGTAAGAATGTTGTTTCGTTTCGGCATTGTAAAAAGGTGGGGACGTCAACAACGCATCGGTTTTCATATTCGATTGCGGTTCGAAGGTCAACTACTAATTATTCTTCTACTCACCAGGTAGCTCTGAAACCTTAAATATTGTTGGGTTTTTTTGTCATGGAGAAAGGTCAGGGTTCTGTATTACTTTATAAAGTTTTGGATGGAAATGAGGAAATTATAGTTGACAGTGAAGGGAACCTTTTCGACCCAGTTTTATCTGTGGGAAATGTTTCTTAGTCCAAGGAACACTTATGGGAACTTAAATCACATGGGAAATATGTTTTGAATGCTTATGGTTCTTTCTTATATCATTTTTCCATCGAACAGACCTTGCATTTTCCAGAATTTGTAGAATGATGTGTCGATAATTACTCGTCGACTGAGAGGGTAATTATGAACGGTGGTACTACCAAAATTCTCTGTCATTTTAGTGCAAGAGTTGTCCGTGTAGTCTTGATTCTACTCGAGAATTTTCCTAAAAACCTTGAAATGTTTAGTGAGGAAGCTCTGGTTCGATTGTATAGAGGATGTAAACCCAAAGATCGAAACACCTTCTTATTAGAAGTTTTGAAAACTGGCCAGTCATTGGAAAACCTTTCCTTACCCTTAAGTGTCAATATTTTCCAGGAAGAAATTCAATTAGTCTTGTCTTTGTTGAGTCAAATCTTGGGTCATGATGATGATATATGTGTAAAAAAAACATGTTGGGTTTTCTGTTAAGAATAGGTTCACTTGAGTTGGAGTTAACCCAAATTTGTTGTTTTGGTCTGGATGAGTTCTTAGCTAATGCAATTCATTATCAGTTGACGGGGTCTCCTAAGTTGAGGTATTTCAGATACCAGTCATATTTTCTTAACATGTTTCTATGCTCCAAGGTGTCCGAGTTACATTTCATTGGTATAATATTTTCTCTTGGTCTTCCCAAGCAAATCAATATGTTTGAGTTCATCAACACAATCATGGCTGAGATATATAATATCATTTTGATGATGAATTGCCTAGAGTTATAGAAGATATGGAGAGTGATTTGCAGCCTTCACCAGAAAGTCGAACAAATGATTGGTTTTTGCATAGACAGTTTACTGTTATTTGTGTATATGGTTTCATTGGAGCACCCTACAAGTTGTTGACTTTCTTGACATCGAGGATTTTTGCCCTAGAATTCATTAGGTAGAGATTATTTTTTGAGGAGGAACATTTTGGTGGGATAAATTTTCTAATCTGTTAAGCTTCAAAGAGGACCATGAAGAGATAAAAGAAGAGACAATAGAGATCGAGGCAGAGAAAATAGATAATTTGGCCTTGATGGTTTAGACACCTTCTAATTATGTTTCACTATATAAGAGGACCCTTTCAAAAATTGATATTATGTATGTTGATGAAGAAATTTCAAACAAAATAATGAAAACACAGTGTGAAAGGAAAATAATTATGCAAGATGACCAAAATTTGGATGATTTAGGGAAAAGTGTTCTTTTACAGCAAAAACCTATACAAATGCAACAATATTCTTTTGTAGGTAAAGATAACATAGAGATAGAATCCAGATACAAGTCAAAGTTAGATTTTGTTTCAAGCTATGTAGAGAAGAAGAAACAATCTTTGGATGAAACAATCTTTTTCCTCGGGTGAGAAAATTGTTAGATCAACAAATCTCGTTGATTTCCACCAAGGATTTAGAGAGGAACACCCTGAAATTCACAATGGTAAGCGTTGAAAGAGTATTAGAGATGGACGTCAGATTGGACAACATCAGTGTTCCCAATAAGATTAAATTTCACCAACTAACCGGTGACATGTTGTACTCTGATCTGCTACAATCTGCTTTAAAGATCATGAAGTTACAATCAGTTATTGAAAAGTTGGAAAATAAACTCAGTCAAGCAAAAGTTGAGAATAAAGCGAAATTTAATCAAATGAAAAAGTTGTAAACAGATCTTATAAGTTTAGGAACCAAGCCAAATAATGTTCAGTTAACTAAGAAGCTTCTTTAAGAAAAATAAAATACCATTCAAACGCTCAACAAGAAACTCAAAGTCCCAGTAGCACAACAAGTTTAGTCTTCTGAGTTGACTGTATTACAATGGGAAAATGAGAAAATTCACCAAGAGATGATGGATTGTAAAGGAAAAATGTTGAAACTACAAGAAGAAAAACATGCTTGGGAAATAGAAAGATCAGGATTATTGTCACAGATTTCAATATTGAATGCGAATCAGAGAGAAGAAGAAGAAGTATTAGAGGAATTGATGAGTCAACATCTAAATCGTTATCAAAAACAAATGAATGAATCCCATGTTGAGGAGTTATTAGTTGCCATGTCAGAAATATGCCATTGATAAAGTCTATATACATGCCCAATGATAGGCCACTAGGTATGTGCTCAACACTATATTCTCAATACCAAACGTTTAACTAGGGTTGAATGATGGGTAGGTAAGGATAGGAGAGGGATGTATAACTTTGTATAGTTCTTGACCTTGTACCAGTTTTTATATTGTATAATACATGACTCAGGTTTTTGCAAAAACAGAGAAAAGTATTACTATATCTGAAAACCAAGCTCCTCCATAAAATTATATATAATGGTTATGAGAACAAATACCCGTGGGTCTATACAGGGCATGTAATATTCATACTCAATGTTGCATTCATTAAATGCCACAATTCTGACTTCGATGACTGCACATATTTATTTTAGAGATAGATGCGATGCTTCATTTTCCACAAGCATTAATTTCTCTATCCCAATTGAAAATATGCCATTGAGATAAAATGAAACAACACAGGGGGAAATACCCATCAAAATAAGAGGTATCAACCTTGATGCCCTGGATGTTGTTGAGTCTTTGTCATTCATGTTGCAATTTGCATTCAACGAGTAAAATTTGCCACCTACTCAAAAAATACAACAAAGTATACACCAATTCATTTACATCACCAAGTAAAATACAATTAAACAATACCTCTAAATTTAAAGATTCATAAGATGTAAATGCAGGCTAGTGAAGGATAGAACGATAACCGATATGGAAGCGATGCACGTACATGGAGTTTTCCCTGGTTGGTCCTCATGAGTTGGTTCACTCTCATTGTAGTTTATCCTAAAGGGCATTTGCTTGATTGATTCTCAATGTAGGTGACCTTGACTGCTCTATAACTTAGATTTCAACTGAGCAAGCCCCTTGAATGCTCTATATCTGGCTTGCGGGTTGTTGGATATACTCTTGGGAGGTTGTTGTTTCCATGGTCTAAAAAAGTAAGATAAATAAACTGAGCAAGCCCCATCATAGGGGATCCATGGCTATGCATGTCCTTGTTCGAAATGCATTTGTCACTTGACTAGGGTGCATGGCCTAAATGTGGAGGTGGTGGTTATTTCGAGACTATTATAAGTTGATTTGATAATTTATAGCCATACATGGCTTCAAATTTCCATTTTTAATTTTGGTTTATTTTTATATTTATTTTGTTTTATTATAAAATTTTGTGCCACCCAACACTTGTTCGCATTGGTGTTTGGATATTTCTTGCATGGCTTGCACGAGTTCACTCTTTCAACATTATTGGTAACGGGGAGGGATTATTCAGTCATTGGATTGATTGATAAGCAACCAAAATACATTTAAATTCAACAAAGTTGAAGTTTAACTTTGACCTAGCCTTAAAAGGACTCTGATAGATTCAGAAGTTGTGCTAATTGTTCTAACGGTGCTAAGGTAATTCTATATCGGTTAGGATGCAAGACGAACTATAGCCCAATAGCCAATGGCGAGGAGGGGGGTGGAGGAGGAATTTGATACAACAAAAATTATTCAATGAAGGATATAAGGTCTTGGACTTAGGAGCGAAGGTCTTGCACTTACGAGGCAAGAAACTTTTCGACATCTTATTAGAATTTGGTACTTTCTCTATCTACTTCTACATTAGTTTTGTGTTTCTGAAAGTGCAAGGATGATCTACCAAGGCCAATAATAAAAACTCTATCCTTCAGAAAGAAGTATTAAATTTTGATGCATTGGTTGTGTTCCAAGAACAGTAACCAAGTACAATCCTTCATTTGTCAAGTACAAGTTATGCATGATGCATCTATATACTTCAATTAAAATGATATCGAATTTAACCATACATTGTGTTTGCTAGTGTAATCCAAGTGCAAAAAATATGACATGCATTGTGTTTGCTAGTGAAATCCAAATGCAAAAAAAAAGAAACAAAAAGAACATAGGCAAAGAGTAAAGGGGCATGCAAATAACCTGGTAAAGTTGAGGTCTTTGCATGTTGTTTTGAAGTTTATGTCTATATGCATGTTGTAGGTGATGTTTCAATGTTTCAGTTCCACCAACAATCCTTCCTTCCATGTACAAAATTTGTAGGAAAGGGAAGCTTCTTCTTTTCATTCATTAAGAAGATACATGAATGACTTTTATATAGATTCATATATCCTTCCTTCCAAAACGTGTAGGAGGAGGAAGCTTCACCTTTTCATACAAGTATATATGTGAATGGATTGTATATAAATTCAGAGGCAGTCGGGGTGGTGGTTGTATGTTGCGAAGGCAGTGGTGGTGGTGAACAGACAAGCAACAACATTGGTAGTGGTGAATCGACAAGAGACAAAGGGCCTAGATTATGCCACCGTATTAATGCAAAATTATGGGCCTCGGTAATGTCACTAGATAGTCCATAAAGGGTGGTAGGTGCGGGAGGGGTTATTTTTTACCCAGGAAGTATATACTTTTGCTTAGAGTTTGGGAAAGAGAACAAACAACAAGGCAAAAAGGGTTGCATTACTCCAAGGGCTTGAATTGATGAAAGAATTGAAAATAACGACCTTCTATGTTTTTGGAGACTCTTGGATAGTCATCCAAAAGGAAAGAAAGCTCAAACAAAACCCAAAAGAAGAGACCGGAAGAATCCATAAGAAGCTTGGAATGCAGATTAAACCCCTTCCGTATTTTCACTTCTACCATGTGAAAAGGATTAACAACATGGAGGCATATTGGTTAGCCAACCAAGGATGTAACCTTCAAGAAGGAAAAATGGTGATAACTGACCACAAAAGGGTGATAAAATGGGTTCACGATTTTTCATGATAGGCCTTTCTCACCCCTATGTCAAATGGATACTCATTGGGGTGTGAATACCCATATCCTATGGTGGATACATAAGCACTACACCGTCAATACCAAGCAAAGAAGGGAAAAGTGGCAAAGGCTTAAGTTGTTAGCTCTCAAGCAAGTTGGAATCAATGAACCTACTTCCACTGCATTTAATGCTCTAAATGATCACGTGACCGTCGTTATGGAAAACCCTTGATTTAATGGATCACATGATTTGGGTCCTTTCATCCTCGGAAGGATCAAGAATCCAGGATGGATCCATGTTAAGAGCTTAACTCACAGCCAAAGCTTTGCTTGTCATTCCATTTTCGAACCGGTCTCTGCAAGAAGTCGTGCGTTTGAAGAAATGAAGGGTGACAATTCTGAGAAGAAGGGTATAGAGTCAGATGAATCTTCTAAAGAAATGACAGGTGGAGATTCTAAGGAGAAGGATATGAAGTTGAATGAATTCAGGGAGATAAAAGGATAATTGGCGAATTATAAGAAGTTGCATTTTTGTGAACATGAAGTGGCCACAGTTGTTTTGGAAATCCAACGCCATTCTAAGCTCACACTTTCCTATTTGGATAATCGAATGGACGACGTCAAGACCAACACTAGAGTCCTAACTAGAGAGGTGGAACATGTAAAGGAAGAGATGCGAAGGATGCAACACAACTTGGTCGAGAATTCCAATGATGCGAGGAATTATCTGGGTAACATGAGGAGTTATCTGGTAGGCTTGGTACAGGAAACAGAAGAAAGGTTGGCGCTATAGGAAAATTGTATTACGACAACGGTTGAAGGGACATAGGAAGAAATGAACGGGATCATGACATACATGCATGTTTTGGTAACAACACTAGAGCATGTGGACCAGTCTGCAATGGCATCTCTAATGGAAGGAGTTTCCATAACCACTGAAGGTACAAAGAGCCAACATAATGAAGATACCCGAGCAAACATACCTTAGGAATGAAGACTCTATATTTTTTGTTTTGTCATCGCCATGTTTTTTTTGTCTATTATTATGTAATAAGTATATAAGGATTTACTCTATAAGAGGCACTAGAATATGTTACTAGACTTTTTATGTAGGGAATGCCTTAGGTTTTTTTGTGAAGTGGGCAAATAGAACTTTGAAGTCTCTGTTTTTTAAAGATTGAAAACTTGATTATTGCTTTGTATATTTTCTTTCTTTTTATAAATATAATACTCCTTCTCATTTCCGTTAAAAAAAATATCACTATATAGTCCATGACAAAGCCGTCACATTTTACATAGTTCCATTTCCCAATGGCTACGCCGCAGCTGCAGCAATAACACTTCAAATTATAATGTAATCGCATTGCACATTTTTTATATTAATAAATAAAAAACGGTTTGAAACTTTGGTTAAAATGTATGTTGCAGTGAAGTCAACCACAACTAATACACTGTCAACATGAATCAAATACAATAGTACCTTGGCCTTTAACAAGGACTAATAATATTATGCACACAACCACCTCAAATCATCTGCAATTTTAAGGCATCATTGAATTGAAACATGTTTGATACATAAAGTGTTTTACATAGCTTAAAACTCAGCTACATCCCACTTCCATTCTGAAAATACCACTCATCTATTCAATTTGCAAAAGGGTTATTAACAGTGAAATCTGCTCTTGGTCAGTTTCGTTGAATCATTATCAAGCAATAAAACAATAAGAAACTACAATAATAGCCTTCAGAACAACTCTATCAAATCGTTAGATATATAGGGTAGGCTTATTGTGAAAGAATCGTACGAATAATTACTTCATTGGTGCGTGGGTGTAGTAGCCGCTATTTCCATACACCAATCCTCATATCCTCTCAATTAAGTCATGACTCATGCATAAGAATTTCATTAATCAAGTGGTCGTATTATAATATTTAAATTTGACAAAAGGTTCTTCATAAAGTTGTAAAGTAAGTTTTCGATTATTAAATTGTGGGTTCCAACTCTACCTTTGTGTTCAAAAGTTCAAATAAAAAGTATTACGAAGAGCGTTTAAAGTTATAAGCTAAAATATTGAAGGAGTAATATTTTCCAAAGGACAAGGAGTTATCCTAATATCCGTCCTTGCCCTCTCTATGCATAGCAATCAAATTGCATCAATTTGTGTGTTTTAAGAATTAATTTATTTGGAATCAATCAAATTTGTTTATTTATGCAAAGTTGTGGTCATTTGAGATTATATTGGTTGTTTTTGCTTTTTTTGGGATTCTTTTTGAAATTAATTTGAACCTTTTCTCGATGGTATTTTTTTTTGGTGTAGTTTGATTTTTTAGTTTTCCATAGTTTTGAGGTGTAAAGTCTATGCTATTTAATGAAGATTAGCTCTGCTAAAACTTTCATTGACGTTGAATATTTAAAAACAACTATTCTACTAGAACTGCTACCATCATTTTCATTTCATCTATCACCATCATGGCCTTTCACCACCTTTGTTTTGGCTTCTCTTCCCCTAAAATGTTGCCAAATGTCATCAAGACCTCCACATAACTACCTTTGAACCACCCACTGGTCTTTCTTCTGTCGTAATAGGTAGGCTTACCACTTTTGAATCTCACTTGCTTGAGACAATTTTATCCTATGGGATTGATTCTAGGTTTGGTCCTTAAGGCTGCATTTCAACATGTAAAACTATTATATTGAACATTGTCCATTAAACATGATAATTGAAGCATCCTCCACACAAAACCACAATGTAGGAAAACAAGACAACTCCACATGGCACCATAAAAAATATAAATACACATGCTCTATTATCTGTCTTTCATTTCCATCTCTTTCATTTACATTTTCTATATATCTTTTAGTTTGTTGATTAATATCTATCAACTTTTCAAAATTAAGTATTTTATCATGGATTAAAATGTAGCTTATATTCAGTCTGGTGCTCCTCAACATTCTGATCCAAATCACAAGAAAGGGTTGATGGATAAAATCATAGAGAAGATTCCTAGAGGCCAGACTCAAACTGTAAAATTAGCAAAGCCATAGGATCATCAGGCTGGATTGAGCCTCACTGTGAAGGAAGAGTGAATGAGGAAAATAATTTCAGTGCTAGAATTGTCAAACAATCACGATAAAATTATTCAGACAAGAAGTACAAATTTGACATCATAACCATAATTCAATAATCATTAAACTGTATACAATACATTGATGATACAATAGAGAAAATTTGAATCCTCTATGAGTGATTCAAATTCCATGACTTGGACTGACTCCAGAGATCGCTAACTATGGAAAAATCACCACTAGAGGCTCATTAGTGGAACTCTGGACAATTGAAACACCTCACAATCAGTTAACTGACTAAGGTAGGTGAGAAAAGGTGCCTAATCTCCTTAAATCATGCAAAGGTGGTGCTATACTAACTCAAGATGAACTGAATCTGGCCCATCGGAGCATAACTCAACAGAGGTTAGGGTGAACTAATAGTGAGACTCCCATGAATCAGTGTGGGTTCCTAAAATATAGGGATTGGACTCTAGAGCTCTTAAACTCATGCAGACTGGTGCATCAAGTGGTAGGTGGGCCCTAGATAACTTCTCCATGTCACTAATAAAGTTGAAACATATTCCTAATCTAGGAAACAAATATTTAGACTATGGTGGACAGGGGAGAATTACAATAATCCTAACAACCCCCCTTAATCCAAACTTGGACAACATGGGCTCTGGCAACTGAGACCAAAGGTCACCCGTACAATCTAATGTAAAAAAAAGTAATTGCTCAATAAACTGAGGAAATGGGGAAAACCTCATGGGAAACCCCCCCTCAAAATGAAAAGTGAACCATGTACCAAAAACTGAATCAAACCTTCACACAAGGAAGAGATCTTATATAAACAAATCTTTTTTAAATGAAAGATGTTGTGAATATGTCTACAACCTGCTCCTTCGTAGGAAAGTAATGTAGAATGATAGTCTTAATATGCACCAGTTCCCGGATGTAGTGCATATGGACTTCTATGTGTTTGGTTCGCTGCTTCTGTACTAGATCACTAGAAATTTTAATTGCACTTTCATAAAAAATGACTGCTGAACGAGAAGTGTGAATTCCAAACTATGTTAGAATCCCATGTAGCCAAAATGCTCGAATAACTACATTTACAGCCCCTTGATACTCTGCTTCTTTTGAAAAGAGAGCAAGAGTTGCTTGCTTCTTTCTTGACCAACATATTAGTTCAGATCCCAGCATGAACACAAATCCCGAAGTAGATTTTCTATCAGTACTGTCTATAGCCCAGTCTGAATTAGTAAAACCAATCAGATCTAGCTAAGCACCAACATAATAGTGAATCCCAAAATCTCTAGTACCCTCCACATAATTCAATATGTGCTTTGCTACCTTCCAATGCAACTCATGTGGCTCCTGCATGAACCTAGAAACAACACTCACAACATATGACAAGTTTGTTCTTGAATGAGTAAGGTACAATAAGCTACCAATCAATTGTCTGTAGAGAGTACTATCAACCAAGGGTGTAGAACCACCTTCTTCCAATCTGACGCCAGATAGGAAGGGTAACGATGATGCTTTGAAATCAGTTATATGGAACCTCTTGAGAAGATCACCTAGGTATATGGATTGAGTAATCATGATCCCTGAAGCTTTTTGATTCACTTCAAGGCCAATAAACTGACTCAACAACCCTATATTTGTCATGGAGAATGCCCTTCTCAAAGTTGTCTTGATATCCCTCAATCCAGCAGTTGAACCACTGCTAATGAGCAAGTCATCCACATATAGGAAAATCAATAATAAGCAACCTCCCTTATGTTGCATGTCTACATTGTAGTTAGAATTGCACCTTTCAAATTTATGTGATGATAAGAAGGCATCCTTCTTGGCATACCATGCCCTTCAGGCTTGCTTGAGCCCATACAGATATTTCCTTAGTTTGTAAACCAAGGAGGAATATTTAGTGTACCCCTCAGGTTGTCTCATATAGATCTCTTCATTCAGGTCATCGTGGAGGAAGGCACTCTTCACATCCATGTGATGTACCTCCTATTTCTTTGTAGCTCCAATGGCTAGGACCAACCTTATGGAATCCATTCTTACAACAAGGGTGAAAATCTCATTGTAGTCCAACCCATAAACCTGTGAGTACCCCTTTGCAACTGACTTATCCATGTACTTGGTAGAAGATCTACCTGCTGCTAGTTTGGTTTTGTAGATCCATTTTCACTAGACAAGCTTTCTCCTTGAAGGTAAGGAGATAAGCTCCCATGTCTTGTTATGTAGCGAATCATATTAATCATCAATGGTTGCCTGCCATCTTGGATCATGGCAAGCCTCTTTGTAGGACTGAGGATTGAACCCTAGCATCATGTAGCACCTCTCTGGGAGAAGTGGATCAGTATGACAAAGCGAAAGGTTCTCATCCTAAAATCGAGATCTAATTTTCCTTCAGTTAGATGGATCCCCAACATTGTTCCCAAAAGCTTCAATGAGTTTTTGGGCCCATTTAGGCCTTGGATTCGGAGAAGGAGCTGGATTTGGATATGGATATACTTGATATTCATTCTCAAGATCAAGATCTGGTTCCTCTTAATCCTCATCTTTAGACCCTGAATCTGAATTATCAATAGGAACAACATCACATGCCATTGAAATAGATTGAGCATTTATACCTTCCTCTTTAGTTGGTTGTAGTTCATGCAACAAATCTTCATTGAATTGGACACTCCGCTCTATGAAGCATCTTCTGGTTACAATATCCATCAACTTGTAAGATTTTGCATCAACCGCATATCCTAGCAGAATGCGTTCGCTACTTTGAGGTTATAAGGATTTCCTCTTGTCAGATGAAATTCTGGCCCATGCTTTGGATCTAGAAACCCTCAGATGTGAGACATTAGGCTTATGTCCCATTAATGATTCGAATGGAGTGACCCCAAACAATGACTTGTCAGGTACTATGTTCTTTATGTACGAAGCATAGTTCATGGCTTTAGCCCACAGATATGGTAGAATATATCTTACTTCAAGAAGGCAGGTATCCATCTCTTTCAGTGACCTATTCTTCTTCTCAGCTACACCATTTTTTTGTGGTGTGTAAGGGAATGAATGTTGCATCTAAAGACCTTCCAAATCACACAACTGTTGAAAATATATTTTGATGTACTCTCCTCCATTGTATGATCGAAGTGCTTTTATCTTCTTCCCAAGAGTGTTCTCAACTAAGGCTTTGAAAACTTAGAAGGGTTCAAACACCTCATACTTCTGCTTAAGCAAGTAGATCTAACAATACCTTGAGTAGTCATCAATGAAGGTAATAATTTGTGTGGATCCATTCAAGGATAATGTAGGCATTGGTCATGATACATCACTATGTACCAAATCAAGTGTAGAGGCAACTCTTCTCTCCTTTCCAGCTTCATACATTCGCTCTAGGTGCTTACCTACCAAGCAACCATTGCATACACCTTGAGACGACTTGATGAGAGGCAATCCCTCAACCATATCTTCATCATGCAATTGCTGGATATATTTGAATTTCAGATGGTCAAATATCTCTTTCCAAATTATGCTTGTTTCATTAGCAGGAATCAATAGGGAAATTTGGTATGAGTGAAGAAGATAATGTGAGAATTCATATGCTTTGAAGGCATGTTTTGCAACTCCTTCCAATATAAGGTTTCCAATAAATATTTTTGAGATATCCAATGAGTCAGGTTCAAATGTGACTCACTTTGGTGAGCCTGTATGGGTCATCTGATATACAGACAACAAATTTTCTACTAAGGAGGGCACATAGAGGACATTTTTGAACACTCCATGCTCAAATTGAATTGAACCTTTCCCAACAACCAAGATTTGAGAGTCATCTCCCATGTGTATGTTAAAGAAATGTAACCACGGAAGATATCCTATCTTGTGTTATTATTGTTATTACCCCTTCCAGAGATGTTGTTCCTCTGATTAGGGATGTCATTGATGTATTTGATCATATAAAGTCTTGAGTTAAAACCTTTGTTGTAAGTTAGGTCAGTAGTACCCACAAAAGTATTATCAAAAGGTATTTTTGAGTCTCCCAAGGCATGTCAACCATGACAGCAAGGAGAATTAGACCTTGTTGGGTTATTAGTCCTCTCAATTTTTTAGTATAAATAGGAGAGGTGTCTCCCTCATTTATACAAGCATAACACTCAAGCAATTGCACTAGAGAGGGAAGAAACAATTTATCTGGAGGAGAGGAAGCAATATAGTCTTATTCTTTGGATCTTACACTATACTTGGTTGAAGTCTATATAGAGGAAGTTTTGTTGGGTTTTCTTCCCCATCCGGGTTTCCAAGGATAAATATTTGTGTTCTCTTTTGTTATGCTATGCTTGTTATTCTTTCAGAGATCCTTTTGTTTTGGTATAATGACTTTTAAAATCTTAACATGGCATTAGAGCTAACCTGAAAGAAGACATTGTGCAACAAATCATCCTACAGTCCAACAATATAGGGTTCACTATTCTAGATATCTCCATCCATAGATCAGTTAGAAAAGAAGGTCCATTCAACTCGCCCTAGGAGGGTGCATCTTTCTGTCAAATCATTTTTTCATTCTGAGAATTTTATCTTTTTGACCTACCACTGCTGCCGGGAGAAACTATGGCATCAAAATTTTCAAGGTTCCATCCTCAGATTCCAGAAAAGAAATATACAATCTAGCTCGCCTTAGGGAGGTGCATCTTTTACTCTAATAATCTCTAAAAGTGATCCCAATTGGAAAATTAGGGTTTTCTAGTCAAACCCTAAGTCACCTTGAAGCAGAATCCAAAAGCAGTCCTCACACCGGTAAGTTCTATTCCCTATATTTCCATTTGAAGTTCTCATTCATTAAATTTTACAAACATCACCATGTTTGATGAAAAGCTTGAGGGAGCAGATAACTTCAAAGCATGGAAGTACATAATCATGCTCATCTTAGAAGAACATGCCCTAGAAGGATATATCAAAGATGATGTCAAGGAACCAGAGGGAGATGAGGCAAAGGCAAAGCACAAGAAGGATATGATCAAAGTCAAAAGGATCATAGCTAATTCCATCAAGGATGAATTGATCCCCCAGGTGTCTTGAAATAAAACTCCAAAGGAAATATTTGATACACTAACCAATATGTTTGAAGGCAAGAATACAAACATAAGAATGACCTTGAGAAACCAAATAAAGGGTGTGAAGGTACAAAAGACTGAAACCATGTAATCGTATTTCTCAAGAGTATCTCATATCAAAGAACAATAAGAAGCCATTGGTGACATGGTGCAAGAAGAAGAAGTGGTGATGACCACCCTGAATGGTCTCCCAAGAGAATGGGATTCCTTCATTAGAGGAATATGTGCTAGAAGAAAGTTAACCAAGTTCAATAAGCTATGGGAAGAATGTGTACTAGAAGAAGGAAGGATAGTTAATAGAGAAGAGAATATAAATGGTAATGAAGATCAAGATTTAGCTACTCACACCAAGAAAGGAAGAAACAAAAGGAAGAATCAAGGTTCATCTCCCAGAAGACCACTAGACTTCAAAAGGAATAAGAAACCTAGAAGGGATTATTCATCCTTTGAGTGTTACTCATGTCATAAGATGGGACACATTTCTAGACATTGTCTTCTTAAGAAAGATTAGTTCAAGAAGAATAACCGAAAATACCATGCCCATGTAGCTAAGGAAAATGAATCAGATAAGGAGAGGGCCACAAAAAATGAAGATTCTAGCGAAGAGTATGTCCTAATTTCATCTCTCACAGGTTCAATCACTCATGGAAGTAACAATTTGCTTATAGACAGTGGTGCTTCCAAACATATGACAAGACACAAAGATTCACTCTCTTTTCTTACCCAAAAATACTATTCACATAAGGTACAAATTGGAGATGATTACCAATACCCCATCAAAGGAATGGGAGAAGCCTCGTCCAAAAATAAAATCCAGAAAGATCATGAAGATGAAAGAAGTATTATATGTATGAGGTTTGAAGAAGAATATTCTTTCGATCTCATCTCTAGATAAGAAAGGATTAAGAGTTGCCTTTGTAGATGGTGAAGTTCTGTTGGCTTCCAACAACCTTCTCATATTTTTATTCTACTTTTGTTAATAAAATTGATATAAGCTCTCCTCTTAATAAATTATTGAATACATTATTAAGAGTGCCTTCAGAATCTATGATTCTGAAGGTACTCTCAATTTGAAAAATTCAATTGCTCGAACCAGAGATCATCACGAGCATTTTGATTTCATCATTCATTTAGCAATTGTTAAATGAAATTTATATATATTCAATTTTTCATTAGCACATATTAACTCTTGATTATATATTCTTTAAATTGATTTATTTTTCAATTGATCTAAAACCTGCTAATCTTATCTTACAACTAGATCGAATTGGCTTCCATGATCTCCTTATGAATTTCATTAAGCTTTCAATAGTTTGATTGGTAATTATAGGCAAAGTATTAATAATTATTTTCATGTTTTATATATTGTTTGAATTAGTGATATTGATTCATCATATATTAAAACATTAAAGCCTAAAACTATGTCTAACATTAAAACCCTAAAGAATTATGTCTAAATGAATGATCAAACTTCCATTCGAATTATACCCTAACTATTATGAAATTTATGCAAATCAAAACTATGAGTATAGCATGTGGTATCTATTCTAGTTTGGATTTGAAACACAAATCAATGCATCATTAGACACTTGTTGATCACATTACAATGAAATCATAATTGTGTCAAGTCTCTTTATCAAAGAGATTTTGAGACCCATTATTTATGATACATGTACAAAGTCATGATTTCATTCTCTGCGTATCATTATGATTTCATCCTTTGCACCATTTTCCTCGTTTACCAGATCATAGAATGAGTTGGGCAGTGTTCTAGATGCACAGGTTAATAAGTTTAGGGTTTTTACAGGAAGATGGGTTAACTTGGTTCATAATCTCCATTGATGGTTACCCTTACCTTGATTTCCTGCTTAGTATAGCCACAATGGCTCCTCTATGTAGGTTTGAGCCGACAAGTAGCGAATTGCTCGACATTGAACCAAAGGGTGCATTGTTAATTGACCAAATTAGATGGGGATAATTCTTCAGAAGCCTTGATGGACATAAGATTGAGGTAACCAGTTGATTTTCCTTATCCTTTAAGGAGAATGTTGCACGAATTGGGGATTTATGATTGGTTATCTTCGAGGACTTCATAGCAAAAGCGACGAATTTTCCACATACATGAGATAAGTGGTTTAAGTGGGAGGAGATAAATAAGACCAAATGGAAGCAATTTTTACTCCCCTTACTTGCAGATTTTGATGCTAAGTTTGGGTTCCCTGCGAAATACCTCAAACACCAGTGGCAACTGCTAATTTAATTGATCATCAGGTACATAACCTGTGACGGTCAATTCTCCTCTATGCATTATTATCATCTAAGGTTGTTAATGACACTCAAAGGGTCTAAGTTTAATTTACCATGCTTTTTGTTCAATAGCTTAGAAAAAATGGTGCATGTTGTTCAGAATACCATAGGAAGTTAGGATCGAAGTATTTTTCATAACGATTTATTAAAAATATTGATTCAGTATCAACTGTATTTTAATTGATAGATATTGGGATCTATTATTGGATGAGAATGGCTTTGGTCCGACTGAGTTTTGGCCTCCTACTTCTAGATATCGGCTAAAGAGAACAAGGCACTCTGTTAATGAAATTCCTACGTTTAGTATTAATCCAAACCCTAATGAAGTGGTTGATAATAAGCCTACATTTTTGAACGATTTAGGGAATAATATAGGAGATGACAATATCATTCCCATGACTAGAATTTCGGTTAACTCACAACCTGATCGAATTGGTAAAATACCTGCACAAAAGCATGAAAAGTCAGTCGAATGCTAGAATGCAAAATCAACCCTATTTGATGAACTTAGACTCACACATAAGAAGTTTATTTCTGTGACGGCTCGACGATTTACTTGGAGCATGGCCATGACTATGACTCTTGCTTCGATTCAACAATAGAGAAAGTCCCCAATGGTTGAAATTGTCATAACCCCAAAATTCCATAAAAATTTAAATTTTTTAAGATAACATAAAATGTCTGAATACGCTAGTTTACTAACTACTAGCGGTTAGTGGAAAATGAAACAATCTAACATTAAGTATTAATCAGTTTCATATTATGATAACTAATATAGCTTTCATTTTCGTAATGTATATAAGATTGACCTACATTCAGATTTCTTTCGGTTTTACTAATAAGTTTACTCTTTGGCAAGTAGGTGAAATCTATCTTTGAAAACTTGGGCTTACTTAGCATTTGTGCTAATGCAGATGGATTACTGGTTCTTACAGGTTTAACAGGTAATGATTGATTAAGTAGGAGTTTAATTCATAAAGTAGCAAGAAGTATATCTGTTGCATGTTAAAATGCTAGTAAATAACTGACTATTTAAAAGCAAGCTCTGATGACGTAAAGTAACTGTCTTTTATTCATGAAAGTATTTCTGTCAAATTTGAACGTAAGATTTCCAATAGAGTACAAGTTTTCTACTTCGCCTCTATCTTACTAGTCATGGAATTTATCAACCTGTAGCTTGTATGTGGAATTACTAATCCTCAAAAATATGAACTTTGGTACTTGAATCATTACTTGCTGCATGAATTATTGTAACTATGTACAATACCACCTTAGTTTATAATGTGCCAAAATCAATGTTACTTGAATCCTGTAGAAATCTTCTATCTGGAAGTTTCCATGACATTGTAAATTAGGTTCTTATAGCTAAATACAACGTCTTGAAAATATAATACTTCCTACCACCATTTTTATAAAGTTTAAATCATAGGTAAGCACATTATCATTGTTATTCCTATAATGTATAACCCTTGTGCATGGTTTATATGATAGTAAAATTATTATTACCAAGATGCCTCACTCAAAATAGGTTGCAGTGTATTCTAACTATTATGGTAGATTTTACTACCTAGAACTTCTATTCTAAGGTCTATATCAATGAGACATTAAAACAAAAACTCCTATATTCTATTAGAACCAATTACGCACTATTGATTTTGTAACTAATAATAAGGTTCATTATTATAGTCATTAGCAAGTCGATCATACAAACATTATTTGTAAAGGGTTACATTAAGGTTGATCCTTGACATTTTTTATTGTCATTTAAAAAAACGCTTTTACTCTATAGTCAAATGACATATTATAGTTACTAGCAATTCTACTAACTTTAAACCATCGATTACAAAATAATATCATTTAAGCTTCAATAATATGTAAATATTTTAAGTCGTTTTGCATAGTATCAAACAAATTGTTAATGGAATAGTTTATGCTATGGTCGACCTTGGGATATTACCATGGCAAGGTTTTCACGACCTTACTCTATGGTCAATGACAAGAATCATTGTTAATCATATATCACAGACCTCGATACTATTGATTAAAGTTTATGTTTCAATTTATGAACATATATATCCATTCCAATAGCTGATTGCATAATTGTTTACTAACTTTTGCAACAATAATTTGATCATTGAACGCAGATGGACTATATACTTCGACCCTTGCATGGTTAAAAGATTTGGAGGGCACGTGGTCACTTCTTGTCCATTCATTGGCGACTTAAAAAGACTTGGAAAGCCTATTCGCTTGTCATTTTCCTCCGAGGTTTTCCCTGGATTGCGGGCTGCTCTGTGTAGTTTCCATGGGAGCCATGGGAGACTGTTCCTTTGCTTGATTACTCCAAAGCTTTTGTTTGATGTTGCTGTAGTTTCCAAAACTCAGTTTTTGACTTCAAACCTTCATGGTTGTGAACCTTACAGCACGAGTGGTTACTTGTTTTTGTGTTTGGCTCTCGGCCTGTCCATAACTTAGTCCTGTTCTTCTCGTGGCCTGTCACGACTTTGTGAAGCTTAAGCTCCTTTGTCATTGTTTTTACTCCACGGTCGACGTAGGGTGTGGAAACTCCTATGTGTACATTGCGAAGCTGGTGACAGCCTCTTCGTTGCTTAACAACTCTTCTACTTACAGGTAAATACAACTCAAATATTAGTATGAATAAATCCTTTGTTTATTTAATAACATAGTTAGGGTTTAAGCAGTTAGAAGTTGAGTATTTTAATGACTTTTGGTAATGTGCTAAATGCAGGAACCCATGACAGCTCCAAGCTTTGGTGAAAAGAAAACGATGGTCGACTTCAGTGGACTCGTGGCCCAACCGGTAAGCCCTAAGTTCAAAATGGGTTTTACCCTACTTGCAAAGAGGGTTGTTGAAGGAGATAAAACAGTGCTTGGAAGCTTGTCTTGGTTTCTCGTTAGTGAAGAGATTTTAATATGATGTTTACTTCAATTTTTACTTGCAAACCCTTGCTGTTATGTTGGGTAGTACCGACTTTCGAGCCGTGTTATGTATTTGGTTTTTAAATTAGGATCCAGCCTTACGGCTTGACATTGTATTACAGTTGGTTTAATACTTAAATATTTTGTTGAACTTGAGCTCTGTCCTGCGTTGTTATAGTTTCGCTTAACCTGTAAATAATGATACTGTGAAATAAGGTTTTTCCTTCTTCAACTGTTAGTGAAGAAATTTACTGTTTAAGATATCTTTTGTAAGTAAATATTATTAATATAAAGACTGTAGCTCAGTCGTAATGTAAAATTTATAATTTTATACTTGCTTGGCCACAATATAATAGCCAAGGTTTACTGGAAATGAAACCCTTGTCTAAATATGTTCTTCAATTAATTGTTACTTAGGCTCTGCTTCTTGTTACTTCGGTTTGGCTATTACAGGTGTGTGGTGGTATATTAACCTATTAACTGTAAACTTATCTTGCTTGTTTATAAAAGATATTTGTCTTAAGAAAAGATTGTAAACAGTCTAAAGCATGCATTGTAATCTTCTTGTAAAGTTTATTTACATAGTTATCAATGTAAATGGATTAAATCTTAAATAAATTAATTTATAACATATAAATTAAATGTTAGGGTTTTGACCCTCAGGTTTTTTCCTTCACAGGTTATAAGCCTGTTTGTTTAAATTAATTAGTTCCTAATTATGAAATTCTTAGTTTTATTTAGTTTAATATTTATATTTACATTTATTCCATTTACTATTCTGTAGATTATAGTTATTCAGAAACTCTGTAAGAAGAGATGGTTAACCTTGGAACTCTGTTTATTTTTCATAAATAAAGGGTTTTATTTTTATTTTTATTTTTAAATATAACCCTAATCTAGTTTATATTAAGAAATAGCTTAAGATTTAGTTAATAGTTTTTAAAAGATAAGCTGCTTGGTTAACAACTAGTTTATATATTTAGCTGTTGATTTCTATAAACTTTTATTTATATTAGTATCTTGTTACTGTAACTCTAGTGTAGTTACTATTTCTTTTCCTGCATTCTATTTAGTTGTACTAAGTAACAACATCAAACACAAATGAACTATAACACTGTTTCTCCTAATATCTAAAACATTGAAATAAATTTACTCTGCTATCTACAGATACAAGATCCTATTTGCTATTTTCATTCTCTTAAGAATTCTTTCATCCACCTAAAACATTCTAACTGTGCTAGAGTACGACCTGGTTTCTAGGTGGGGAAAAACACAGTGTATAAATTTATTTTCAATCTATTTCATTAATTCTCTAAACCAATATCATTTCTATAACAGTCTAATAAAAAATACTAAATATAGCATTTCATAAACTCTGAACTTTTAACATTCACATAGTAGTCAAACTAAGATTTATTTAACTAACACGGTAAAATAGAATAACATAGAACCTATTGAGGATAGCTGAAAACAACTTTAGGAGGCTGTTCCTCCCTACCAATCTCTTGGAGAGCACTCAAACAACGCTTCCTTAGGACCCCCGAGCATGTTCCTGGTCTTCTTGGCTGAGAACTGGTGAAGAATGCAAACAGTAGAACCCTCTGTCAACTGACTAGTTCAATACCTCAATAAAACAATCTGCTCTTAGCAGTATAATCTTCAGCTTAAAAGCTGCACTAGATCAATCAGTAGTTATCCCCTCAAACACTTTCCAAATTCCCCTTCCATTGAATTTCTCTGAAGTACATTCATTCAACCTGAATGATCACTTCTCTAGAATGAGTAGCCTCAGCTCTCTTCAATGGAAATTTTTATAAAGATTGCCTAGGTCTTTTGGGTTAGTTTTTATTAATTGAGCCACCTGCTATGATTCCACTTTCTTGGGGAATCATGACCCCAAATGTAGGGAGGTTGCCACCTGCAACAGTTGGAAGTGGTTTGAGGATGCTGCCACATGTCAGTTTGATCTCCACCCAGTATCCTCCACCAATTTGACCAGTAAACACTCTTTTAACAGCTCTCCTAAGCTGTTGTCTCGTCCTTTATTTATTTATAAATAAAATATTTAGAATTTACATTAAATATCATTGACCCTACTGAGTCATCAATTACAACTTAGCATAAAATTTAACATATTGTCCTCAAATAATATAAAATTGTTTTTTTGCCAAATTGGGGTATGTGACATAAATTCTGTGTGATGAAGATAAAGTATCTCCTATCTGTGAGATTTCTCATGATGTTAATGATGATGAACAGATTGTGGATATGAATAACCATGTAGCCATTTCTCCTAATATATCTAGTGATGGAGTATCTTTATGTAGATACGATCCAAATCCATTGTGTACAGGTAACTCTTCGCCTGCTAGAAGTGAGAATTTTTTAAGCAAAGTCTCAAATAGGTTCTTAAAACTAGAGTGTCTCAGTTAGAGGCTGAAGTAAAGGAATCACATGCCAATGAATTGGGTAAGAAAGAAGAAATAAAAAATCTTAAAGGAGAACTGTTGGTGTGGGTAAATAGGTGGTAGGAATTGAAGTTAAAAAAGGACAAATATAAAGCTGTTAAGAGATCCCGAGCTGTAACTAATGAACGATTGCTTAAACATGGAGAACAAAAAAAGGTTAAAATCATAAAACTACAAGTCAGGTTATTCGAAGCATGACGAGTTGCAAAATTGCAAGTTACAACTTAGAATTTGTCTTGTTAGAGTTAAACATGCTTTTGATTTTGACAGGTAATAAGTAGTTTGATTAGCATTCCCACATAATCGAAGATTCTGTGGGCATGCTGAAATTTTTGTTTGATGATGTTTCATTATTAAATTCAATTTTAAATGAAACATAATATAATGTTAATTGGTTATTACAAGTGGCTACTTGGATGCATTTTGATGTTGTTGTTGGATGCACACGAATCTTACTACCATGTGTTAAAGAAGTTACACCTTGCGATGATATGGATGTTAGGTGCCTTCCTTTGAGGGATTTTTGATCAATAGATTGATAATGAGAATCATTTGGCTTTATCATCTAACAACTGTTAGAAACTGAATGTTATTTTTAGTAAGTAGATACATGGAAGTCCAAGGGTAGTTGATTAGTTTTATTATATAAGTCATGAGAATGACATGAATAAGGGATTCATGTATGAATGAGATTTTTTTTACATTGGAGTAAAGACACAAATGTGCTACAAGTTTCTTTTGGAATTTCATTCCTATGGTACTGTCAAACACTTGTTCGAAAGACTAGTATCATTTTGAATTCAGTTTTTTATGAATACATATATATACATTATCCTTATTATTTTCTTCTCTTTATCACATATAATTATACTTTCATATAATTTTGTGAATTATAAATGAATTACTTGAAGCACAAACTCATTTTGTATTTGATATTTATATTATATGTGTCATATTACTGTTACACCTAAATCTCGTCATCAGCATGTGATGAGGTCCCAAACTTTAGTATTTGCCCTTAATCCAAAATTGTGAAGTGAAAATATTGGTCCAGACATCAATCCTGCATATGTAAATCCAGCATCGCTTCTTCCCTTTAGTCAAAGAACGGTACCTTCTTCAGCACCGCCTATAATGTATTGGTAGTAAGCGGTGGCACTACCTTTTCCCTTTGTTTAAGGCATGGTTTTTCCCTTTCACCGCTTTGTCTTAGTGATGAAGAAGCGGCGCCAGTGGTAAAAAGTGAAAAAAGAGAGGTTCTCACGAAGCTTCTCGAAAGAAGTCTTCGTGGCACCCTTATCCCTACTTACTAGGTCCATTTGGGATCGAGATCCATCATTTGGGGATCTCCTATCTACCTCACCCACCAATTTCTCAACCATCTCTATCCATACCAAGCCAATAAAAGTAGGCTCATATTCCATGGTTGATAAGAGAGTAAAGTTATGCTGTTGCTTTGACATTCTGGCCTAAATTAGTAGAATGAGCTTGAGGGAGCAAGTTGGAGCTACTGGGGACAAGATATTGGATTTGTGAAGAAGCACATCGACACTAAGACATAGGTTGTAAACTTCTTCTTTATTATTTAATGCAAAATTGGTTCCTTTCCCATAAAGTATATTGTGTTATCATCGTATATTTTATTATTGAATTCCTTAGTCATCAACATAGAATAGTGGATCATATTCTGGCGCTTTTTGATCTTGTTTGTTGTTTTCATGTGATTATGTAGGTATATCCTGTTAGAAGACATGACCATAGAGCTATAACAGATATACAGTTAAATCAATAAACAAAAGACAAAACACATTAAAACATTACAGAGAGACACAAATATAATGTGGTTCACCCAAATGATGGCCTACGTCCACAAAGAAATTTCCAGTCCTTTTATTACAGTCTAGAAAGACGAAGGGATACACCCTGCAGCAAAACCGCTGCACTTCCTCTTCATGCTCTCACAGTCTCTCTTCCAATACAATATAATAACATACTCAGTCATTTTAGAATTCTTTCTTTTATAAGGGAAATACAATGGGAAAATTCTAGGGTTAGCCCAATACCATGGGTCCGCAATACTGTTGGCCAACACACATCCCAAAACTTTTTCTCAGGGGCTCTACCCCCGAACCCCCTTTTTTGGGGCGCTGCCCCAAACCCCAAGGCAGGGGGAACGAGTGTGCAATACCCCTGGGTTGCAATCACAACTGAATAATATATTTGGATCTGGAAGATTAGGCTCCACAACCAACAATATCCCACTTGGAGACTTATCACAACAACTCCACCGCTACTGCACTTGCTGGACTCTGCTCTGGACCTTGGACTTGGAAAAATTCTTATTTTCACCTTCATGCTTGAAGGCCAACAGAAACCGAGAAGGAACTCAGTTTCTCTCTGGTTACTCCCTTTGTCAACATGTTC
The DNA here is from genome assembly GCA_001517045.1 of Pseudotsuga menziesii. Lineage (NCBI taxonomy): Eukaryota > Viridiplantae > Streptophyta > Pinopsida > Pinales > Pinaceae > Pseudotsuga > Pseudotsuga menziesii. Next base: position 371,315 of record LPNX010756528.1, on the reverse strand, counting down.
GCAGGATTCTGGCTAGTGTGAATCTTTTCCAGTTTTAACAGTTCTTCATTTAGAGCAAATCTTATGAAGTGGTACTTGAGTTGTATATGTTTAGTCCTTGAATGAAAGGCTAAGTTCTTTGCAAGATGAATGGCACTCTGGCTGTCACTATACAACCTACTATTCTCCTGCTTCTTACCCAATTCTTCCATGAACCTCTGCAACCAAATCATCTCCTTACTAGCCTCTGTAGCAGCAACATACTTTGCTTCCGTTGTTGAAAGTGCAACAAACTATTGCAGTTTTTAAATCCAACTTACTGCTATTCCACCTATAGTAAACACATACCCTGTGGTGCTCCTCCTACTGTCTTTATCACCAGACATATCTACATCAACATATCCCTGTAGAACAGTGTTTGAACCTCCAAAACATAATGCATGAGAAGTGGTACCTCTCAAATACCTGAGAATCCATTGTACTGCTTTCCAATGCTCTTTACTTGGATTATTCATATACCTGCTCACAATTCCCACTGCATGTGCAATATCTGGTCTTGTGCACACCATGTCATACATCAAGCTCCCAACCGCTGATGAATAGGGAATCTTGGACATGTAATCTATCTCTTCCTGTGTCTCTAGACACATATCCTTGCTTAGTTTGAAATGGCTCGCCAAAGGTGTACTTACTGGTTTTGCATTCTGCATTCTAAACCTCTGCAACACCTTTTATATGTACTCACCTTGAGACAATGTCAATTTGCAATTTTTCCTGTCTCTTGTTATTCTCATACCAAGGATTTGTTTTATAGCACCCAAATCCTTCATCGCAAATGATTTAGCTAGTTTTATTTTGAGCACATTTATATCCTGCATGTTAGACCCTGCAACAAGCATGTCATCCACATACAATAACAAGATAACATATCTTCAGTTATCTAGCCTCTTGAAATAAACACAGTGGTCAGAATGACATCTATCATAACCTTGTTCTGTCATAAACTTATCAAATTTTAAATACCACTACCTTGGAGCTTGCTTCAGGCCATACAACCTCTTATTCAACCTGCAAACCAAATTCTCCTTCCCTTTGACCTCATACCCTTGTGGCCGCTGCATATAAATCTCTTCCTCCAAATACCCATGGAGAAAGGCCATTTTTACATCTAACTGTTCAAGATGCAAATCTTCTACCGCCACTAGACTTAAAATAGTTCTAATTGAAGTCATTTTAACAACAAGAGAAAATATTTCATCAAAGTCTATACCTTTCTTTTGTGCAAACCCCTTTAGAACAAGTCTAGCCTTGTACTGCTTCTTTCCTCCATCTTCTTCCTTCAACCTTTAAACCCATTTATTCTGCAATTCTCTTTTTTTCTGCAAGCAACTTAACCAGATCCCAAGTTTGGCTTCTTACCAATGAGTCCATCTCCTCATCCATGCCTTGCTCCAACTTCTTTCTAGTTTCTACCTGCATTGCTTCTTCAAAACATTCTGGTTCACCAGAATCAGTCATCAATAAATAATATAGTGAAGGAGAGAATCATTCAGGGGGTCTACTTAACCTGGTATACTTTCTTATAGTTGCAGGAGTTTCAGGTACATGCTGCTGCTCTTGATTTTCTGGTGCTATTGGAACTTTATTTTCTTTGATTTCATCAAGCACTGTGTACTTTGTGTTTTCCTTTTCTTCTTTCTTTCCCTGCAACTAATCTTTGTACATGACCTTTTCATTGAATACTACATCTCTACTCCTAATGATTTTGCGATTTTTAAGATCCCATAAGCGATAACCAAAATCATCAACCTCGTATCCAATAAAGGTACATTTCTTGGATTTAGCCTCAAGCTTTGTTCTATCATCTTTATCAATATGGACAAATGCTTCACAACCAAAAGTTCTTAGAAATGAGTATTTTACCTGTTTACCTGTCCATGCCTCCTCTGGAATGCTACCATCCAAAGTGCTTGAAGGCCCTCTGTTTATTAAATAAACATCAATGTTTACAGCATCAGCCCAAAACTATAAGGGTAACCCTGCATGCAATCTCATACACCTTGCACGCTCCCTGATCATTTTATCCATCCTTTCTGACACACGATTTTCTTGGGGTGTTTCAGGGACTGTCTTCTCTCTATGAATCCCATTGTGTGAATAGTAACTGTCAAACACGTTGCTGCAGTACTCACCTCCATTATCAGATCTAAGACATTTCAACCTTTTTCCTGTCTCATTCTCAGCCAGAGCTTTCCACTTCTTAAAAGTATCAAACACATCAAATTTTTGTCTAATGCAATAAACCTAAGTTTTTCTAGTTGCATCATCAATAAGAGTAACATAATAACGAGAGCCACCAAGAGATTGTACCTGAGCTGGTCCCCATACATCTATATGGACAAGCTCTAACTTTTCACTCTTCTTTGGTTTCCCAACCCTGAGAAATCTAACTCTCTTCTGTTTTCCATAAACACAGTTCTCATAGAATTCCAAACTTACCTACTTCAGGTCAGGAAGCAATTTCCTTGAGTGGAGAATCTGCATCCCCTTCTCACTCATGTGGCCAAGCCTATGATGCCACAATGCTGCACCTATTTTTGTGGAAGCTATAGAGATAGAATAATCAGCATTATGAGGACATGAATATAACATACCTATCCTATCTCCTTTTGCAATTACCATTGATCCTTTAGTGATCTTCCACCATGTTTCTCCAAACATAGACAAACAGCTGCTATCTCCCAACTGCCCTATTGAGATCAGATTTCTTTTCATAGCAGGAATGTGCCTTACATCCTTTAGCAGCCATTCACTTCCATTATTTAACTTAATCCGTACCTTACCCTTTCCAACAATTTTACATGGTTCATCATCCCCCAATAGAACATGCCCAAAATCACCTTGAACATAATCATGAAAGAATTTCCTATGGGGTGTAGCATGACATGAAGCCCCTGAATCTACTACCTAGTAATCACTAGTATTATCTAATGCAAGAATCAAAGCATCTTGTAACACATCACCTACTACATTCGCTTCCTGAGTAGTCTCTTGCTGTCTGTCTCCTTTTTTCTTTGGAGCTCTGCAGTCTTTCTTCAGATCTCCTTTCTTACCACAGTTCTAGCACTCTATTTTTATAAATCTAGACTTGGATCTTCCCTTTTTAGACTTGCCGTGATTTCCTAGGCTCCTTCCTCTCTCGTTTTGTCTCCCTTTGCTCTCCATGGTCAACGCATTACCTGATGTCTCACCTGTGCTTTTTCTTCACATTTCCTTAGTAAGAAAAACACCAACAACATCATCAAACTTAAGAGTGTTTGAACTAGGGACAGAGTTACTTACAGCCATGACCAAGCTATTCCATCTTTCTGGCAATGAGCACAAGATTAGAAGAGCCCTAACCTCATCATCAAAGTTCACTTTTACAGTCTTTAACTGACTGGTAAGTGTATTAAACTCATTTAAATGGTCAACAACAGATCCACCTTCTGACATCTTCATATTAAACAAACGCTTCATTAAAAATACCTTGTTAGAAGCTGAGGGTTTTTCATAGAGCTTACTCAATGCGCTCATCACACCCTCTGTTGTTTTTTCTTTTGAAATATTGAAGGCCACCGATGAAGCCAGGCACAGCCGTATTGTTCCCATGCCTTTCTATTAAGAACCTCCCTTTCTTCATCCTTCATAGCCACCAGCTGTTTTGATTTTTTGCCCAACGACAGGTACAAATCCTTCTAGTACAGATAATCCTCCATTTTCATCTTCCATAACTGATAGTTTTGCCATTAAATTTCTCGACCCTAAACTTTCCTTCTTCCACCATTGCTCCCACTCGAACCACAAACCCTTCTTTCCTACGAGTTTACCAACCAAATAGACCTTTTGGCTCTGATACCAATTGTTAGAAAACAGGACCGCAGAGCAATAACAGATATACAGTTAAATAAATAAACAAGATACAAAACACATTAAAACATTACAGAGAGACACAAATATAACATGGTTCACCCAAACGATGGGCTACATCCACAAATAAATTGCCAGTCCTTTTATTACAGTCCAGAAAGATGAAGGGATACATCCTGTAGCAAAACCACTACACTTCCTCTTCATGCTCTCATAGTCTCTCTTCCAATACAATACAATACCATACTCAGTCGTTTTACAATGCTTTCTTTTATAGGGGAAATACAATGGGAAAATTCTAGGGTTAACCCAATACCATGGGTCCACAATACTGTTGGCTAACACACATCCCAAAAATTTTTCTCAGGGGCTCCACCCCCGAACCCCCATTTTCTCAAGGGCATTACCGCAAAATCCCCATGCCTCAAGGGGGTTGCCCCAAAACCCCCTTTTTTGGGGCATTGCCTTAAACCCCAAGGTAGGGGGAACGACTGTACAATACTCTTGGGTTACAATCACAACTGAATAATATCTCTGGATTTGGAACATTAGGCTCCACAACCAACATATCCATGAAGAACCATCATTATAAGAAACAACTATACTATTGCATGAAAGAGACTGATTCCAGATCTCCAACCATTCTAGGGAATTTATTCCAATTATGTTGTGTACCATTTGTTCTAGATCTAAACCTAGAGGAACAACTACTATCCGTAGGAAGTGCAAAATTTCTAGCTACAAATCTGGCAACTCCGCTAGGGAAGAGCTTCAACTGATTTGTTCTTCCTTGGTTTTTTCAAACACTTGTCCAAAATCCAAGCTCCAGTCTTTTATCAGTTCAATATCATCCACTAGCTGATCTAGTTTGATTTTGGTTTGGTATCATCATATTTGTTCAGATCTGGGTTGTTCTCACTTTCTACACTTTCAATTACTGTTAATTCATGATTTTTATGCCAGTTTCATAGTGTTTAACTTTGCTTTTTTCGCCATTCTTTTGTTTCTGACATCTACAGGGAACCATGCATGCATAGTGGGCAATAAGTGGTGCTGACTCCTGTGTTCAGGAGTGCTTGGAAGCTTTAGCTCAGTTAGATCTCTTCTTGCTGTTTGATAAGACTGAAAAGAAAGACTTGCTCGATTGGTTTCTTGTTTTCATTTTTCATTAAAGTTTGTGAAGGACTTCTTTTTGCTTTTAAAAATATTTTTTTTTGTTGAGACTTGCTCATATTTTTGTTTGAGGATGAATTATTGGACCTCTGATTAGCCTCATAAGCTTTCATATCTCCATTTTTCTTCTCTTTCTTTTACATTTTGATCCCATAAAAGAAAAAATATTAGTGGTTTTAAGTTAGATCTTTCTAGTTTTAAAAGAAAAAGTTGAAAAAAGTATTGAATATGCCTTTTGAGTGTTTTTTGTCCTTCTTTTTAGAAAAATAGATTTTACCCTATTTGCTTGCTTTCAAAAAATCAGTTTGAAGTTTGTTGCTTGTTTCTCCTTCTCGAAAAAGATTTGCTAGTGTAGTTGTTTGGGGATTTTTTTTGGTTTTGAACCAAAAATTGAGAAGAAAAATACTCTCTCCTTCCTATAAGTAGGCATGTCTTGAATGGTAAAGTGAAAGAATTTTCATTTCATATTTGCATGGATTTACATTTCTGTCACAACTGACAGCCTTCACCTAAACGCTCAACTTAAAATTAACGGTAGTTATAGGTCTAAAATTGTATAGAAAATTGAGTGATAAGTTAGTGATGTGTTTGGGCCTCGTAAAACATAGGAGCCGTCGTTATCTGCTTGCACTAAAACCCTACATGATTCTTCCACGTACCATTGGTATATCGAATGGCCTTTAACACACCCTTGAGGTATATAGAAAGGTACTTCACTTACTCGATTGTATGTTGGAAGGCCCCTTGTGAATGATTGTCCATTAGACAACATTACTACGGATTTGAGCTCCCACGTACCTTTCGTATATCATGAGACCCTACTAGGATTCCTTGTCTAACTGAGAAAACCCCTTTGGCTATCTTGTTTGGAGAAATACACCGAGAACAACACTTAGGGAGATTACACGTACGTTGAGGATATCGCGAGTTGCACCCTCTTAACAATCCTGGTGAGAGGCCGACTATTTTGAGCTCATCTTGTCACTTAATTGTGCTTGCGGCCTGTAGCTTGTGTGGAGAAGACCTTGTGTGATTTTTCTTAGTTTTGAAACCCTAGGTTAGGTTTTAGTGACTTTTATAATCTGGTTGAGTTTTAGTTGAGACGACACAGGAGAAATCAGGGCTTGCCACCTGAATTTCCTCCTGCTACAGGGGAAGGCCCAATGGAAGCCAAAGACTAAGGAGCTGCAACTGACTCCCATGTGAGAGAATATCCAATTGTAGAAAGTGGAGATCAATTCCCTTCTTACGTTACTCCCTTGGTCCAACATCCTCCTATGGATGACACTTCCCTTCATGCTCCCATGGAAGATCGTGTTGATAGTCCTATAGAATATTGATCCAGTTGTAGAAAGTGGAGATCAATTTGCTTCTTACGTTACTCCCTTGGTCCAACATCCTCCTATGGAGGACACTTCCTTTCATGCTCCCATGGAAGATTGTGTTGATAGTCTTATAGAATATGGCCCTATTGCTCCATTTTGGAGAACTTCTATGGGTCAATCCATTTTCGAATTTGGGGTTCATAGACCCTCTCCTGAACACCCTTCACTTGGTGAAGAAGAATATAGAGAGATCTAAGCATCTATTAACCATGCATGTAATTTTCAAGAGAGAATGGATAGATTCATGGCCACACCTACATCTTACAGAGAACCAATGTCAGCTCTTCTACCCCATCTTTCGGATTCTTGGCCTTCTGGATACCGTTCACTTGCTGATACTTTGAAACCTATTGAAGCCATTTCGACTCACAATGAGACTTCGCATAATCCATGTTAGACCTCCAATCCCGCGGTTTCTATTCCTAGGTTTGTTTCTAGTCCTCCTATATCCTCTATAGCTTGGGGGGAATCCTCAGCTCAAGTAGTGTCAGTACCTTTTAATGACGGGGGGAAACCCCTGGTGTGACCTACGTTATCAATTAGTGGAGTTGTTACTAGTACTAGACAGACCTCTACCGCAGGGGGTAGTGTATGTTCCTCCTACCAATACCAATATGGTAAACCCTCCGTTAAGTTCAGGAAAACCCTTAGGGGTACAACCTGCAATCAATCAAACCTCTTGGAATTATGGTTATCCAGCAAATCAATTACTCGTAGGGAATATGAATTATCAACCTACCCCTACAGGAACTACCTATCCTGGAATTCCATACCCTGGAAACATCTTTACTCCGTGGGGGCAACCTAACTAGTCCTACATGTCAGCGATGGGAGGGATGCCCATTAATAATACTGGAGGTGTTGGAGGGCCACCATATGGTGGCCCACCTGGCAGATGTCCACCTTACAGAGGACCACCACCTGGAGGGCCACCACCTAGAGGGCCACCACCCGGGGGCCCACCACCCAGAGGACCACCTTCTGGGGGCCAACCTGGTGAAGGTCCACCTTCTGGGGGCCCACCTGGCGAAGGTCCACCTTCTATGGGACTTCCTTTTGGGGGGCCACCAGGCAGAGGTCCACCTTTTGGAGGAACACTAGGTGGGGGTCCACCTTCTGGGGGACCACCAGGTGGGGGCCCACCACCTAGAGGCCCACTAGGAACTACCTATCTTGAAATTCCATACCCCTACAGGAACTACCTACCCCTACAGGAACTACCTATCCTGGAATTCCATACCCTGGAAACATGTTTACTCCGTGGGGGCAACCTAACTAGTCCTACATGCCAGCGATGGGAGGGATTCCCATTAATAATACTGGAGGTGCTGGAGGGCCACCATATGGTGGCCCACCTGGAAGAAGTCCACCTGGAGGAGTCCCATCTAGAGGAGGACCACCTGGCAGATGTCCACATTATGGAGGACCACCACCTGGAGGGCCACCACCCGGAGGGCCACCACCTGGGGGCCCACCACCTAGAGGACCACCTTCTGGGGACCCACCTGGTGAATGTCCACCTTCTGTGGGACTTCCTTCTGGGGGGCCACCAGGTAGAGGTCCACCTTCCAGAGGACCACCAGGTGGGGGTCCACCTTTTGGGGGACCACCAGGTGGGGGCCCACCACCCAGAGGCCCACCACTCGGAGGTCCAGGCAGTCCTCCTCCTGGAGGTCAACCCCCTTCAGGAGGATATTCAAGAGGTTCATGATCTCATCATCCGTTTCAACAACCAGTGTATCAGTCAACATATGATCCCACTAGTGGACACATGCCTTATCAGTAATACCAGTACGTGGAACCTAATCGTCAATTACCTTTCTTGGAAACTTTGGACTAACCTGATTTGTCCAAGTTGATAAATGATCCCATTTGACATAACCCTTCATGGCTTGCTATTCCAGTAAAGTTGCCATCAGACATTCCCAAGTTTGACGGAAAATAGGGAGATGATCCTAGGAACCATGTTATGACCTTCCATCTATGGTATTCCTCAAACTCCTTGATGGATGATTCTATTCCCTTAAGGCTCTTACAGCTCACACTGATCGACACGACTACGAAGTGGTACATTGAACTTCCATAACATTCGTTTGTGGATTTTAGCTCTTTGGAAATTGTTTTCCTTACACACTTTCAACTACCCATTCGTTATGAAATAGGTATAGATATTTTAACTTCACTCTGCCAGAATACCTCCACACAAATATCAGACCATATCCATGAGTGGAGAAGGCAGAGATGGCTTATTAAAGATCCCATCTCGAACTAACCGCTAGTAGATTGGTTCACTTAGTCATTGTTTCCTCCTATCGCCCGAGATGTGTCTATGGGAGGTACTATTACTAAAGAGAAGGCTATTAGTCATTCTTAGTATTTGGATTTGGTATATTCCCAATCTAGAACGTTGTATGTCTTAATTCCTCAAGCTCCTCATCCCAGCACGGATCCTGTTAAACCACTAGCAGAAACTCCTGTTGATGGGGTTGTTGGTTCAATCCATCCCTCTTCGACAGGAAAACCTTCAAAGCAACCAAATTCTTCTACTACTGCTCCTTTGACTCCTATGGTTTTTGCTGAGGTGAATGCTATCCAAATTTTGTAGACATCTGGTAATAAGAAAAAAGGAAAAGGTAAAAACAAGAAACCTGGAAACCAACAGGAGAATCCTAAACCTATGACCAACGAGAATGATAAAAGGAAGAGAAAAGCCAAATATCCCTACTTATTGTGTGGAGGAGATCACTTCACGAAAGAGTGTCCTCGTCATTAAGAAATTAGTAAAATTTTAAAGAGTAACCCCACACTGGCACTTCTTACTTATCCTTTTCCCTATCGACAACAATTGATAGACCACATATCTAATTAGGGAACCTCTGGTTCCACAGAGGAAATTAGAACGATGTCCTCAGAAACGGATAATTTAACAACTCGTACTTAGTCTTATGAAAAAATAGTCAGATAAAGCTCCTCTAGTTGGTTCTTCCACGTCGTCATCCAATAACCCCCTTACTATCGAGAAAACTAATCTCGACAGCATTTTGTGTCCACCCAAGAGTACTCTCAGGAAGGTTGTTTTTAATCCCAATGATCAAGTTGCACATTTCTACAACGTTGTTGAGGATTTGGCCCAGGCACCCTGTGCAATGTCTACCTTAGAAGTGCTCCAAAGTTGTCCTATACAGCGAAATAGCTTGTTGACTTCTTTCTGATCCTTAGAACCAGATAATACAAATTTTATTCATTTCAATATGGAGAACTATAAGTCTAGATTACCCCACCAGCTCGCTTTTCAGATTAAAAGGAGAGTAGTTGGGAGAAAGGTCCACATGACTGTTATGGATGAGGGAGCTTCGACCTCAGTTTTGTCCCTATCTTGTTGGAGAGCCATTGGTTGTCCAGAGCTTACGAAGTTGCCTACTACCTTAAAATATTTCGACGGAAGAGGTTTCCATACCCATGGTCTTTTTCCATTACTTTCAGTCGAGCTTAGGGGCAAGACTATTTCCATTCAGGTGGAAGTAGTTGATGCCCCGTTAGATTATAATCTTCTATTGGGGAGAAATTAGTTTTATGCTAGGACTGCTGTCACTTTGACAGTATTTAGGACTCTCCAATTCCCACATTTGAGGAAGATTGTGACTATTGATCAACTTGACTATTGTATGCTGGATGTTACTACCCCTACGAAAAATAACATCCCTATGCTATGTCAGTCCCCGCCTCCTTATTAGTCGATTGGGGTAGGTATGCTGAAAGAATCCACCCTTATGGGTGTTTTTCTATTAGCCCCTCCTAGAACAAAAGTGGCACAGTAAATATGATTTCCACAACTGGCTATGGAACCAAGGGAAAATAATTTTTTGAGTAATCCTCTCTTGGCCCATATGAAGCAATGCATAATGCTGTCCAAGATATTTCCAATGACCATATTGATGACCTTCATATTGTGGCCTTAGATCCTTACCACCTGCCTTACTGGTTAGAACCCTCTGTCCCTACTCTGGATTATCTCTCCTAGACTTTCCCATCGGATGAGTCTATCATGGATATTATGAATATGAAATCTATATGGGAGGATCATCATCACCGACCCTCGTTCCTCCCCAATTCCAGTTTAGAAGATTTTGATTTTGTATCTCTCATTGGTACTGATGTTGTTGACCTCCGCAAATGCCTGTATTGTTGCAAAATATTGAATCCGAAGGAAATCTATGCAACATTACTAAAACAACCCCAATTGACATACCAGTCAATCCTGGAACCATTAAGCATGTTCACGTAGGGCAGAACTGCTCAATAGAAGAAACTGAAGCATATAGAGCAATATTCAAGGAATTCTGAGATATTTTTGCCCGCATTTATGAAGAAATTCCTGGGATAAACCCATCTATTGTGGTTCATGAAATTAAAACCTATCCCACTCCCAAACCTGTTAGGTATAAGTTATGTCAAGTGTATCACCGGAAAGACGTGACTATTAAAGCCAAAGTAATAAAACTTCTAAAGGCAGGGTTTATTTATCCTGTACCCCTGACAAAATGGGTATCTAACATTGTCCTTGTGAACAAAAAACAGGCCATTATTAGAGTCTGTATCAATTTTCGAGACCTGAACAAAGCTCGTCCTAAAGATAATTTTTCTACTTCGCATATCGATTGGATTATCAAAAACTGTGCTGGAAGTGTCATCTTCCAGATTATCTTAAATGATACAATTGTGGTGGAAGTGTCAGATTATCTTAAATGATACATTGTACAGATGTGGTATCGATTCCATTCTCTGAAGATGCCTTACACATGAAGAGGTTGAACAAGTCCTTAATGATTGCCACTCTAGAGTGTGTAGCGGTCATCTTTCTGGGATGGCTACAACCTAGAAAATCCTTCGCGCTGGCTATTTCTGGCCTTCAATATTCAAATATTGTGATGAGGCTATTAAGAAATGCCCACCCTACCAACATTTATATCCGAAAAAGTGCACCCACCCTGCTCCTTTACACCTCGTCATTGTGGTTGGCCCTTTTGCCAAATGGGGTATTGACTTTATGCATTGTAAGCCTACCTCAGCCGGGGGGCATGGTTACATCATCGTAACCGTTGATTATTTCATGAAATGGGATGAGGCTATGCCTACGTATGCAAAGGATGGTAATAATTCCGCCCTTTTCTTATTCAACCACGTGATAGCTAGGTTTGGAGTCCCATCGTTTATAGTCATTGATCACAGATCCCATTTCCAGAATCAGATGATGACTGAGTTAAGCGTAAGTTGGGTTTTTGCCATGAAAACTCAAATCCTTATTATACAGAAGTTAATGTTCAGGTCAAGGCCATTAACAAAGTTTTAAAAACTATGCTGCGGAGGATGGTTGGAGATCATAAATCCAACTTGAACCTAACTCTCTTTTCTGCTCTTTGGGCTTACACGACTTCAGTGAAAACAATGACTGGTTTCACACCTTTCTAGTTAGTTTACGGACTAGAAGCTGTCCTTCCTATCCAATGCTAGATTTTGTCACTGAAACTTATGGTAGAACTTCTGCCAAACACTTCCACTGAGGAAGAGAGATTTCTATACCTGAACAATCTTGACAAAAGTAGAAGAGATGCTACCTTAGCTAATGAGGCACATAAGAAACATGTCAAGGAACAGTATGATAAATCTGTTCATCCTCGTGTTTTCAATGAAGGTGACCTAGTTCTGACCTACGATCAGAGACACGATAATCTAGGTAAAGGGAAGTTTGAGTCAATGTGGTATGGTCCCTTTGTCATTAGCAAAGTTTTAGAGAAAGGAGCTTATGAGCTCGTGGATTATGACAGGATACCCTTCGGGAAACCTCGCAATGGGTTGTACCTAAAGAGGTACTATGCTTAAAGCATTTTTGTATGGTACCTTGTATATATGTATAGTGTTGAATTTCAGTGTGTTGTGTCTTGATTTAGTATGGTTTTGAGTTAAGCGTCCAAAATTTTTATACCATGTTTTGGTTATGTAGATCGGATGGCTTTTTACAGCTTCATTGATGGTGCTTGCCGTCATACCTTGAACCTTACTTTAGTTGCTTGGGTTGTGTACTCTTGGGCTCATGACTTGATTAGTTCAAGAGTGGTTTGTATTGGTCTCGCTACCAACAACATCGTCGAGTATCAGGTAGTGATAGGTCTACTAACCGAGGCCGCGTCTTGAGACATTCATGATTTGGTAGTGTTTATGGATTCACAATTAGTGGTTTTTCATCTAAACCATGTCTATACCATCAGAAACCCTGTGCTCCTCCATTTATTTCAGAGAGTGCATTTATTAGAGAGATCATTTGAGTTTATCACTTACATGCATATTCTTAGGTGAGATAATACAGTTGCTGATTCATTAGCAAACTACATCCTAGATTGGTATAGTTCCCATTCATAACTTGTAAAATAAACATGGTTCATTGTAAAATAAATTGTAAATGACAGATAAAACTCATGTAATTATGATTTTCCATTTAAGACATATAAACACCGGTAATAAGTCTGTATATATATATATAAAGAGTGTTTTTTACAAAAAATGTGGTCATGAGACCTCATCTGAAGCACTGCGGCTTTCAGGAAATAAAAAATCATACAAAAAATCCTGAATCTAGTAAGCTTTCAGTAGTACATCATGAAAACCACCATCTAATGATGCTCATGATAGCACATGATGGCCTGTGCTACCCTACGTAGCAGTCGGCTGAAGCGACATGCCACTCCTGTAGTGTGTCTCTAGTACCTCGTAGGTTGGTCATCTATCGCTACGTCTAGAACGTCAAGAGTAATTCGCTCCAGGTTCTCCTCCAGCTCAGTGTTTTGGTCATCATCTCTGTGAAAAAATCGAGCTCCAGCTCACCTATCCATTAGGGAGGATCCCCCAGGCCGTGCATCACCAACATCTGCATGTAAAATGTTAGGTCTTGTTGCTACCCATAAAAAACATAAAATATAAACATATAAAAAACATGATCAATGTTTTAGGGGTTTGCTTCTTACCAATATCTCCCCACTGAGCACCAGGTGGTATTGGTAGACCAGGATCACCTCTGAAGTGGGTCCCTGCATATGCATAATCCACTATCATGAGGATCTGGACACTCAGCCAATGGAAGTAGGTGGCCTCGAATTTCACCTTGGCCCTACCACCTCCTACGTGGGCCATGATCTCTACCCACCTCAGCATGCATGGGTCTCTAGCCCTGAGCTCTGTGAATATCACCTGGGACCTCATGAGAGGTACCCTCTTGAAGAAGAAGCAGGCTAAAATGGACCCATACCCAAACTGCTTCAGTTTCCCTTGCTGAAATTTTGTTAGTTGGTCCTTGAAAACAGGAAGAAGTGCATCTGCCCAGTTAAACACCGTAGGTTCCATAGCTTCTAGGGAATACAAAAAATGTGCCCAGGATTCCTGGTGAGGCCCTTGGATTGCATTCAACCTTTGCATAGTAAACAAACAGTGTGAAGTGGCACATCCATCACAGCCTTGATTGGAATATTCTTACTTGACATTTTTGTGCTAGGAAGGAAATGACGATCAATAAATTCTTGTGTAGTCACTTCCCCACCTCGGGACTAGTTAGAGAAATAGGGGTCCCTCGTATGGACAACCTTGTCAAAAACTATATGTCTTCCACCTCTACAGTTAGAACATGAGGTCCCACCTCGAAATGCTGCTGCTCTGGATTCCACATCCATAGAATATATTCCAGTAAGCTGGCATGTGAAACCATACAAGGGGTACAGAAGAACTTTAGGAGGCCACAGCCTTGTAAGGAATCCACACAACCCGCATTTCTTGCAGCACATGCATTGTCCTCATCATGTTGTATTTCTTTCCAAATAACCGTTTTTCACCAAATGAACCTTGCAAAAACCATTAAAGAGCCATTTAGAAGCATATCCAACCATAAAAAATGCTTGCAATATTTTATTGTGGCTAGGCCAACTATTTTTTGGACCTCACGGCTGGCACCGCACATGTCCCTTTAAGATAGAGCGGTTCCATCACTTGAGTAAAACTGAAAATCTGCGGTTCTTATCGGGCACTGTGCTTTTCGTAAAGGCTAGAAGCAGTGCCCACAAAGCATGTTTTAATGTTGCTCATGGGGCTCCAAATCCCAACTCAAATAAAAAATGGAAACCATGAAAAGAAAGAGAATGATTTTATCTTTTACCTGAATCAGACGATGCGAAAAATGGACGGTTGATACTCCCGTAATCTCCAGCTGAAGTTTTGGCTCCAAATCTCATAAAATGCTCTCCAAGATATGGTAAATAGTAAATATATTGGATTTTACTATTTAATTAGCTTTTATAACATGTTTTTAGGGTTTTTAATGTTTTAAATTATTTTTTTTATAAAAATACCCTTTAATATAGTTCATAAAGTCATTTTTCGAATATTTTGGGAAACTGATGGTCATTTTTAAGTCTTGCAGGGGCAGGAATAAGCAGTAGTGTCTATGGGAAGTTTGTTTTTGACTTTTTCATACTTCTAAAAAATGAAAAAGGTCCTTGAACGTTCATTTCGACACTTTGATCGTGCTCCTAAAATCCAGTATCAAAGTTCTGAGTCTTTTTCCAATTCTTTTCATACTCTTAAAAACCTTTTGTTACAGAGAGAAATTCCTATGGCTTGGGGTACCACAACAGATAGCTTGACTCTAGAAATCAAGCCTTTCCAATATGTAATAGAAATTAAATGTCTAACACTAAAGGATCAGACCTCGTACCTTATTCCAGATGGTTGAAGTAGATCCCCTTTGAGCTTTCCAATCTTCAGCTTGAATTGATAGATTACTTCCTCAACAACAAGTAAACAATACAAGCATACTATATATCATGGTGTTAGATTTATTCTAGCATATATAATCAATAATGTAAAAGCATTTGAAATAATCCAATGGATACAATATTCATTCAAATACACATTATTGGACAGGAAAAGATATTTCTATTATTATAAATCANACGTCTGCGAACCGGAGAAACTGAATCCCCCACTTGGGCCTCCACCACTTCAATCCTCCATCTCTCGATAGCAAGCTCACAAGCAAAAGGCAAGCTTGGTAAGAAAACAAAAGTGCTCCAAGGGACAGAGGGATGCAGACTCAAGCATAAGTTCCGCCAACAATGGACTATAGTTTCTTTGCTCTCAATTCTCTCTTCCTTTTTTCCTTCAATGTACCAAGGGGTTCCTTATATAGCTTTCAAAGGGATAATGACAGGTTGAATCTGAGTGATCTCAAGGCATAGGGAAGGCCAGGAGTCAGATGAGTCGGATCCATGTCAAGGAAAACTCCAAAAGGATTTGGATTATGCACACATCTTGATGTACACGGTTATATGGGTCAAACCCACGTATGTACGCGATTATAGGGTTAAAATCCACGTATATCATTTTTCATATGTTTTTAGGGATGATCAAGGAAACATCAAAGGACAAAAAGTGGTCCATGGGGGATAATGAGTTTGCAACGGGACATGGGAAGGCCATACAATGTGTGATTCACCTAGAGTGGTGAAATCCGCTATAACACCTTTCATCGTGTAAAGAGACCTAATGGAGTCTCCTTGAAACTCTTTTCAGGCTCCCTATATATGAAAATATTGTCGAGTGCACTTGTCTTCTTCACACTCGTTAAAGTATTTGAATAGTCATCTCTCCGACGGTAGTTTGTCTCTTTTTTGGTTTGGATGGACTATTTATGAAAAAGGAACACTCCATCTAATCATGTCTGGAAGAGTTCTCTTCGGAATTATTTTATACTTTTTCGGGCCCTAGAGACTAAATCACACGAAAAAGGACCCTTTTTGAGTCTTCTTTCATCTTTGTTCAGACTCTCTAAACATGAACGATATCGAGTTAACTTTTATTGGACTCATTAAATAAAACACTGAGAGACCCTTTTTTGGGAACGAACCCCTCCTTTCTTAGGTTCATAAAACATATGAGAATGGAATTGTCTTCAGACAAGCTATAACGAGTGTTTGTTACCCTCTTTGAACTCGTAAAAACAAAAAGAGGCACTCATCAATAATGGTGGGGAAATTAAGGGAAGGGAATCAATTCATTTTGCAAATAAAATGGCAGTTGTTTGTCACCTTTGAAAATGGCACTTGTCTGCATTTCATTCAGTCAATTGGGCATTCAGCTTGTCTCTGAGTCGATCCACTTTCATAAGTCATGTCACTCCTTTGAGTCTCTCAAAAGAATACATTGTCCATTGTCGTATTGTTTTCCGCCTCGTTGAGTCAATGCTGCCAAGTCTATTATTGTGCCGCCCGATGTTAAAAGGGAAGTTAGAAGTTTACCTCTGCAATCAAAACATACTTGTGTCAATACCTTTTGAGTTAGTCCTACGGTTACATTATCTACAACATTCCAGAACTTTGTTTCAAGTTTTGTGTCATCGATGTGGGATTCATTATGGCCCTCCTTCGACGAGACTATTTCTTTCGACATCAGCTCATCATCTAGGAATCAGTCTTAGAAACACGATTAGTACCTTGAGATCTGTATCCATTAATGAAAGATTCTCTTGCTCTCGACATAGGCTCACATCATTGACCTTTGATTGAAAGATTCGATTGAGTGTTCGACATCAAATCATCCATTCACACTTAGTAGATTGTACTAGGGTACCTTGGAAGCATTGAAATTCATGGCTATCTCCCTCGCACTTGTTAACGGTTCACATCATTGGCCGATATTCAAGTGGTTTCTACCATGTTTGACTTCAAATCATTGTAATCACATGGATAAATTCATACTTTGTGGAAGACGAGATGAAGACCCTGGATATCTGTTGAAAAGAACTCATAGCTTTCTTCCCAGGTTTCGATGGAGTATATTTTATGAAGTACTAGCATGGATCCACATTTGTATGGTCATGGCTATGCTCAAATTTGCGTCTGTACGATATAGATTTGCATTATATATCTGGTAGCTATGTCCAAGTTTGAGTCCTATATCACATGGATCTACGCTATATTCTAGTATCCATGTTTGTTAATCTCTCTCATGGATCTGCGTTGTATTGGTATGCAGCCATGATGAAGACATATTTGCTCATGAGTCAAAAGTATTGATGTATTGCAGATGCCTGGTTGATGGTGATCTCCGATCAAGTTGATTCTTACCTCGAAGTGATAACTTTCTCTATCAAATCTCTCACCTATAGTATCCCTCTAGCCTCATGCTTTGGGGGGAATTTTGTTACACCCAAATCTCGTCATCAGTGTGTGATGAGGTCCCAAACTTCAATATTTTCCCTTAATCCCAAATTGTGAAGTGAAAATATTGGTCCAGACATAAATCTTACTTATGTAAATCCAACACCGCTTCTACCCTTTAGTCAAATAGCGGTACCTTCTTCAGCACCAACTATAATGTATTGGTAGTAAGCAGTGGCACCACCTTTTCCTTTTGTTCAAGGCACAGTCCTTCCCTATTTCCACTCTGTCTTAGTGAGGAAGAAGCGGTGCCAGCGGTAAATAGTGAAAAAAGAGAGGTTCTCACGAAGCTTCTCAAAAGAAGGATTCATGGCACCCTTATCCCTACTCACTAGGGCCATTTGGGCTCGAGATCCATCCTTTGGGAATCTCCTATCCACCTCACTCACCAATTTCTCAACCATATCTATCCATCCGAAGCCTATAAAAGCAGGCTCATATTCCATGGTTCAAAAGAGAGTAAAGTTATGTTTTTGCTTTGAAATTCTGGCCTAAATTAGTAGAATGAGCTTGAGGGAGCAATTTGGAGCTATTGGGGACAAGATATTGGCTTTGTGAAGGAGCACATCAACATTAAGGCATAGGTTGTAAACTTCTTCTTTATTATTTAATGAAAAATTGGTTCCTTTCCCATAAAGTATATTGTGTTATTATCGTATATTTTATTGTTGAATTCCTTAGTCATCAACATTGAATAGTGGATCATATTTTGGTGCTTTTTGATCTTGTTTGTTGTTTTCATGTGATTATGTAGGTATATCCATGAAGAACCATCATTACAGGAAATAACTATACTATTGCATCAAAGAGACTAATTCTAGATCTCCACCCATTCTAGGGAATGTCTTCCAATTCTATTGTGTACCATTTGTTCTAGATCTGAACCATTCAAACTAGAGGAACAACTCCTGCCTGTAGGAGGTGCAAAATTCTTAGCTACAAATATGGTGACTCCATTGGAAAAGAGCTTCAACTAATATGATATTCCTTGGTTTTTTTAAACACTTGTCCGAAATTCAAGCTCCAGTCTTTTATCAGTTCAATCAGATCCACTAGCTGATCTAGTGAGATTTTGGTTTGGTATCATCAAATCTGTTCAGATCTATGTTGTTCTCACTTTCTACACTTTCAATTACTGTTAATTCATGATTTTATGCCAATTTCACAGTGTTTAACTTTGCTTTTTTCGCCGTTCTTTTGTTTCTGACATCTACACGGAACCACAAATGCACAGTGGGCAATAAGCGGTGCCATCGACTGTGTTCAAGATTGCTTGGAAGCTTTAGCTCAATTAGATATCTTCTTGTTGTTTGATAAGACTGAAAAGAAAGACTTGCTTGATTGGTTTCTTGTTTTCATTTTTCATAAAAGTTTGGGAAGGACTTCTTTTTGCTTTTAAAAAGAATTTTTTGCTGTTGAGAATTGACCATATTTTTGTTTGAGGATGAATTATTGGACCTCTGATTAACCTCATAAGATTTTAGATCTCCATTTTTCTTCTCTTTCTTTTAAATTATTATCTCATCAAAATAAAAAATATTAGTGGTTTTAAGTTAGATCTTTCTAGTTTTAAAAGGAAAAGGTTAAAAAAGTATTGAATATGCCTTTGAGTGCTTTTTTGTCTTTCTTCTTAGAAAAAGAGATCTTACCCTATTTGTTTGTTGACAAAAATTCAGTTTGAAGTATGTTGCATGTTTCTACTTCTTGAATAATATTTGTTTAGTGTAGTTGTTTGGGGATTTTTTTTTGGTTTTGAAACAAAAATTGAGAATAAAAATACTCTCTCCTTCTTGTAAGTAGGCATGTCTTGAACGATAAAGTGAAAGAATTTTCATTTCATATTTGCATGGCTTTACATTTCTGTCAGAAGTCCATGCCTTCACCTTACTGCCCAAGTTAAAATTAACGGTAGTTATAGGTGTAAAATTGTATAGAAATTTGATTGATAAGTTAGTGACGTGTTCCAACATCGTAAAACGAAGGAGCTATCATTATTTTCCTGCACTACAACCTGGGACCTACATGGTTCTTCCACGTACTGTTGGTATATCGAACAACCTTTCACGTACCCTTGAGGTATATATAAAGGTACTTCATGTACTCTATTGTATATCAGAATACCCCTTGTGAACAGTTGTGCATTAGACAACACTACTACAGATTTGAGCTCCAACGTACCTAGCGTATATTGGGAGACCCTACCGGGATTCCTTGTCCAAATGAGAAAAACCCTTTGGCTGTCTTGTTTGGATCAATACACCGAGAACAACACTTGAGGAGATTACGACACACGTAACTTAATTATATCATGAGTTGTACCTTCTTGACAATCTTGGTGAGAGACTGACTATTTTGAGCTCATCCTATCACTTAAGTTTGCTTGTGGCCCGTAGCTTGTGTAGGAGAAGACCTTGTGTGATTTTTCTTAGTTTTGAAGCCCTAGTTTAGGTTTTAGTGACTTTTACAATCTGGCTAAGTTTCAAGTGAGACAATCCAGAAGAAATCAGGGCTTTCCACCCAAGTTTCCTCCTGCTACAGGGGAAGGCCCAATGGAAGCCACAGACCAAGGAGCTGCAACTGACTCCCATGTGGGAGAAATTTAGTTATAGAAACTGGATATCAATTCACTTCTTACGTTACTCCCTTGGTCCAACAGCATCCTATGGCTGACACTTTCTTTCATGCTCACATGGAATATCACGTTGATAGTCCTACATAATATCACCCTAATGCTCCATTTTGGATTACTTCTATGGGTCAATCCATTTTTGAATTTGGGGTTCATAGACACTCTCTTGAACACCCTTCACCTCATGAAGAAGAATATAGAGAGATCCAAGAATCTCTTAACTGTGCATGTAATTTTCGAGAGAGAATGGATAGAGTCATGGCCACACCTGCATCTTACAGAGAACCAATTCCAGCTCTTCTACCCTATCTTTTGGATCCTTGGCCTTCTAGATACCGTTCGCTTGCTGATACTTTGAAACCTATTGAAGCCATTCCGATTCACAATGAGACTTCAAATAATCCAGCTTAGACCTCCAATCCTACAGTTTCTATTCCTAATTTTGTTGCTAGTCTTCCCATATCTTCTATAGCTGGGGGGCAATCCTCAGCTCAAGTAGAATGAGTACCTTTTAACGTCGCGGAACAACCCTCAGCACGACCTAGGTTATTAGTTAGTGGAGTTGTTACTAGTACTAGACAGACCTCTACTACAGGGAAATACGTAGTGTAAGTTACTCCTACCAATACCATTATGGTAAACCCTCCATTAATTTCAGGACAAACATTAGGGGTACAACCTGCAATTGATCAAACCTCTTGGGGTTATGGTTATACAACAAATCAACTACCTGTAGGGAATATGAATTATCAACCTACCCCTACAGGAACTACCTATCCTGGAATTCCGTACCCTGGTGTTGAGGCCTGGAAATTTGCAGGCAACAACAATAAGGGATTCTCCCCAGTCAACGTTCCCAACTAGCCCGTTGACTGTTTGGAATAAGGAATCCGTCCGATTTGTGGTCTGGCTACTGTAGGTCAAGTAATCAAAACAAAGGCTTTACCGGTTGCGGCCCGGTCCACCATGTATTTTGTATTTTTGACTTAATGTATGAGATGCAAGTGCCTAATTAACAATGCAAGGTGATAAAGATGCAAAGAGCATTCACAATGTGATGCGCAGGTTCTTACCTCTCGTCTTAAAACTCACAAGCATCTAAATCATACAGACAGTAATAAAATAAAACTAAGTAAACTATCTCTAGAGAGCTAGATTAATTCATGAGTAATGCAATACTGTTCATGTGTTATGGCAAATCACAGATAGCTATTCATAAAACCAAACATACAAATAGAAATACAAGTATACATGACAAGATAGCTCATCAATAATTAAAACATCCCATTACTCATAGTGGAAGAACGCCATAAAGGTACTGAAGAATATTCAGACAAGAACATAGGTTCAATAAATTAGAACACTCTTACAGCTAATGAGACACAGCTGAAAATGAAATAGTTCCCCTTCAACATTGCTCATTTAATCGCTTGATACATTCCACATTTGTGCTTTCTCCAACCGGTCAAAGTTGTAGTTCGTAATTGTAAAACGAAATAGTTCCTCTTACAAACAAATGGGTTCCAATATTTTCCAGGGAAAAAGTCCTTTTCTAAGTTCTACTTTCCAATATTTAAACTACCACAGCAGACCGTTTGGGCTGTCCCCCCAAACAAATGACCTTTCAGTCCCCGAACGCTTCATATTCCCCTATATTCTCTGCGTGTGCTCATGATTGGCCCAGTAA
Source organism: Pseudotsuga menziesii (assembly GCA_001517045.1). Lineage (NCBI taxonomy): Eukaryota > Viridiplantae > Streptophyta > Pinopsida > Pinales > Pinaceae > Pseudotsuga > Pseudotsuga menziesii. The sequence goes on along the minus strand of LPNX010756528.1, from coordinate 349,295 downwards.
CTGCCTAACCTTTCAGAGCTGCTCTTTTGTCGCCATTCCTTTTGTCTTTTCTTGGGTTTGTCCATCTAGAGGCCCGTCTCCCTTCATGCCGTAGCAGTTTGACCGATTTCTGTAACTCACCTGTAATCAAACGGCGAGCATCATTCATTGAAACACATTCAAAGCATATCAACAAAATGGCTGAGCATTGAGAAGGTCATGCACTACGTTACTACCACAATGTAGACCTCAGCATCACTACTTTGACAGGAAACGAGAAGTCATTGGACACTCAGGGTACTAGCATCGGAGGCTGAAAATCCCACTATAGCCACAACGACGGAAGAGAACAAGGTTCCGGATAAGTGACCGAAGGGCTGGAACCTTCCCAATTGGAAGCGGACAGGGTTTGGACATCGAAATCCAAATGGCTTTCCCAGCCGCAACGACAGAAAGGAAACACACCAAAGTCAGGCGAAACGCGGGCGGGAAAACCCTTAATCGGTAGTCGAAAGATATTGACATCGGACGCGAAACGACTTTCCTAACCGCAACGGCGGAAGAGGAAAAGATAAAGCCATGTGAGGCACATTGGAGATCAGAGTACTTTACACTTTGAAGGCTTAACCAATGCGGGATCCGCAACGGCGGAATGTTTTGGACTTCGAGCGGCTAAATGCTTTATATTTCGGACGAAGAAGTGATTTGGGAGCCGCAGCGGCAGAAGGAAAACACTACAAATACGTGGTGGAGGGCGGGAAAAGCTCAATCAGAGATCGAAGGAATTTGACGTCGGAAGCCAAATGACTTTCCCCGCCGCAACGACGAAAAAGAAATGACTACGGGCACAGAGCTAACACGTATCGACAGTCGAAACGCTTCATGCTTCGGGCGAAGAATTGATTTGGGAGCTGCAACGGTGGCAAAAGAAAATACTAAGTCTTCCGATAAACAAGATTAACGCCCGATCAAACCAAAAAAAAAACTAAGTGTTTAGACAACTTTAAAAGCAACAGTGATCAGATTACATCGCACCCCCGAAATAGCAGTCTTTAACAAAGGAGTTTGATTCAATCAACAATAAAAAACAAACTTAAAATTGTGACCCGCAACAACTTCCATCAATCAAAAACAAAAAAACCAGGGCGAGGGAAAATCTTTCCGAAATCATCCAACATTGAAGTATGACCAAAATTTCAAAGAATCCACCGATTAAAACAATGTTAACTCAAGAGGAGGGGCCCAAAATTTAATAAATTTGGGGAGAACTGTTGCAGCCGTAACACCTGGAAACATGTTTATGCTGTGGGGGAAACCTAACTGGTCCTAGATGCTAGTAATGGGAGGGATACCTATTAATACTGCTGGGCACCTTATGGCAGCCCACCTGGAAGAGGCTCACATGGAGGAGGCCCACATGGCAGAGGCTCACCTAGAGGAGGCCCACCTAGTTCAGGTCCCCCTGGTGGAAGTCCACCTTATGGAGGACCACCATCTGGAGGGCCACCACCTGGAGGGACACCACTTGGGGGCCCACCACTGGGAGGATGACCTTTTGGGGGCCCACCTGGCAGAGGTCCACCTCCTGTGAGACCATCTTCTAGTGGGCTAGAAAGTGGAGGTCACCTTCAGGAGGACCACCAGGTGGGGGTCTGCCTTCTAGGGGCCCACAACCTAGAGGTCCAGGAGGTCCTCCTCCTGGAGGTCAACCCCCTTCAGGAGGATCTTCGGGAGGTTCATCATGTCATCAGCCATTTCAACAACCAGTGTATCAGTCAACATATGGTCCCGCTGGTGGACACATGCCTTATCAGTACTACCAGTACGTGGAACCTAATCGCTAATTACATTTCTTGGCAACTTTAGACTTACGTGATTTGTCCAAGTTGATAAATGATCCCATTCGACATAACCCTTCATGGCCTGCTATTCTGGTAAATTTTCCATCAGACATTCCCAAGTTTGATTGAAAGTAGGGAGACGATCCCAAGAACCATGTTATGAAATTTCATCTATGGTGTTCCTAGAACTCCTTGATGGATGATTCTATTTGCTTAAGGCTCTTCCAATGCACACTGACCGATATGGATGCGAAGTGGTACATTGAAATTCCACAACATTCGTTTGTGGATTTTAGCTCTGTGGCAACTGTTTTCCTTACGCACTTTCATCTACCCATTCGTTATGAAACGGGTACGGATATTTTAACTTCACTCCATCAGAATACCTCCACACACATATCGGACCATATCCATGAGTGGAGAAGGTGGAGACGACTTATTAAAACTCCCATCCTGGACCAACTGCTATATGATTTGTTCACTAAGTCATTGTTACCTCCTATCGCTCGAGATATGGCTATGGGCAGTGTTGTTACTGAAGAGTAGGCTATCACTCGTACTTAGTATCTGGATTTGGTATATTCCCAATCTAGAACGCTGTATCTCTTAATTCCTCAAGCTCCTCATCCCAGCATGGATCCTGCTAAACCACTAGCAGAAACTCCTGTTAATGTTGTTGTTGGTTCAATCCAGCCCTTGTTGACAACAAATAATTCCAAGCAACCAAATGCTTCTACTACTACTCCTTTGACTCCTATAGTTTTTTCCGAGGTGAATGCTAACCAAAGTTTGTAAACATTCGATAATAAGAAAAAAGGAAAAGATAAAAACAAGAAACCGGGAAACCAACAGGAGAACCCTAAACCTATGACCAACAAGAATGATAAAAGGAAGAGAACATCCAAATATTCCTTCTTATTGTGTGGAGGAGATCACTTCATGAAAGAGTGTCCTCATCATGAAGAAATTAGTAAAATTTTAAAGAGTAATGCCACACCAACAGTTCTTACTGATCCTTTTCTCTTTCAATAACAATTGATAGACCACATGTCTAATCAGGGAATCTATGATTCCACAGAGGAAATTAGAATGATGTCCTCAGAAATGGTTAATTTAACGAGTTGCAGTCAGTCTTACGACAAAACTGTGGAGAAAAAATATGAAAATCGTTCTCCAGATAAAGCTCCTTTAGTTGGTTCTTCCACATCCTCGTCCAATGGCCCCCTTACTATCGATAAACCTAACCTCGACATGATTTTGCATCCACCCAAGAGTACACTTAGGAAGGTTGTTTTTAATCCCAATTCCCGAGTTCCACAGTTCTACAACATTGTTGAAGATCTGGGCCAGGCACCGTGTGCAATGTCTACATTAGAAGTGCTCCAAAGCTGTCCTATAGAACGCAAAAACTTGTTGACTGCTTTGGGACCCTTATACCTATATAATATGAATTTGATTCATTTCCATGTGCATAACTATAAGTCTAGATTACCCCACCAGCTCGCTTTTCAGATTGCAAGGAGAGTAGTTGGGAGAAAGGTCCATAGGACCGTTCTGGATGAGGGAGCTTCGACCTCAGTTTTGTGTGTATCCTGCTGGAGATCCATTGGTTCTCCTGAGCTTACGAAGTCGCCTACTACCTTAAAATATTTCGATGGATGAGGTTTCCATCCCCATGGTCTTTTTCCAATACTTTCAATCGAGCTTGGGGGAAAGAATGTTTCCATTCAGGTGGAAGTAGTTGATGCCCCGTTAGATTATAATCTTCTATTGGGGAGAAATTGGTTTTATGCTATGATCTCTATCGCTTCGACAGTATTTAGGACTCTCCAATTCCCACATTTTGGGAAGATTGTGACTATTGATCAACTTGACTATTGTACGTCAAATGTTACTACCCCTATGATGAATAACATCCCTATTCTAGGTCAGTCCCCTCCTCCTTATCGGTTTATTGGGGTAGGTATTCTGAAAGAGTCCGCCCTTATGGGTGTGTTTCCATCAACCCCTCATAGTACAGAAGTGGCGACAATAAATAAGATTTACACAATTGGTTATAGAGCCAAGGGCAAAGAAGTTGTTGAGTCATCCTCTCTTGGCCCATATGAAGCAATTTATAATGCTGCCCAATCTATATCCGATGACCATATTGATGACCTTCATCTTGTGGCCTCAGATCCTTACCACCTGCCTTACTGGTTAGAACCCTCTCTCCCTACTATGGATTATCTCTCCCAGAATTTCCCATTGGATGAGTCCATCATGGATATTATCGGTACAGAATCTGTATGGCAGGATCATCATCACCGATCCTCGTTCCTCCCCAATGCAAGTTTTGCAGATTTTGATTTTGTATCTCTCATTGGTATTGATATTGTTGACACTTTGCAAATTCCTGTATTGTTGCAAAATACTGTATCCAAAGGAAATCTATGCAACATTACTAAAACAATCCCAATTGACATATTAGTCAAGCCTGGAACCATTGAGCATGTTCATGTAGGGCAGAACTGCTCAACGGAAGCAACTGAAGCATATAGAACATTATTCAAGGAATTCCAAGATATTATTTCCTACACTTATGAAGAAATTCCCGGGATAGACCCATCTATTGTGGTTCATGAAATAAAAACCTATCCCATGGCCAAACCTGTTAGGTAGAAGTTGCGTCAAGCCCATCCCCCGAAAGCCGCTGCTATTAAAGCCAAAGTAGAGAAACTTCTGAAGGCATGGTTTATTTATCCTGTACCCTTGATAGAATGGGTATCTAACATTGTCCCTATGTACAAAAAGCATGGCACTATTAGAGTCTGTATTGATTTTCGAGACCTGAACAAAGCTTGTCCTAAAGACAATTTTCCAACTTTGCATATCGATCAGATTATCGACAACCATGCTGGAAGTGTCATCTTCTAGATTATCTTAAATGATACAAGTGTGCTGGAAGTGTCAGATTATCTTAAAATGATACATTGTATAGACGTGGTATTGATTCCATTCTCCGACGATGCCTTACACATCAAGAGGTTGAACAAGTTGTTAATAATTTCCACTCTAGAGCGTGTGGCGGTCATCTTTCTGGGATGGCTACAACCTAGAAAATCCTTCGCGCTAGCTATTTCTGGCCTTCAATATTTAAAGATTCTCATGAGTCTATTAAGAAATGCCTACCCTACCAAAATTTCTATTCAAAAAAGCACACCCACCGTGCTCCTTTACACCCCGTCATTGTGGTTGGCCCTTTTGCCAAATGGGGTATTGTTTTTATGCATTGTAAGCCTACCTCGGCCAGGGGGCATGGTTACATCATTGTAGCCATTGATTATTTCATGAAATGGGTTGAGGCTGTACCTATGTATGTAGAGGATGGTAAGACTGTCGCCCTCTTCTTATTCAATCACGTGATAGATAGGTTTGGAGTCCCATAGTCTATAGTCACCAACCACGGATCGCATTTCCGAAATCAGATGTCGACCTAGTTAAGCGCTAAGCTGGGTTTTTGCCATGAAAACTCCACTCCTTATTATCCGTAATCTAATGGTCAGGTCGAGGCCATTAACAAAGTTTTAAAAATTATGCTATGGAGGATGGTTGGAGATCAACAATCCAACTGGCACCTGACTCTCTTTTCTGCTCTTTAGGATTATAGGACTTCAATGAAAACAACGACTGGTTTCACACCTTTCCAGTTAGTTTATGGACTAGAAGCTATCCTTCGTATCCAATGCTAGATTCCGTCACTGAAACTTGCGGTAGAACTTCTGCTAAATAATTTCATCGAGGAAGAGAGATTTCTATACCTGACCAATCTTGACGAAACTAGAAGAGATGTTACCTTAACTAATGAGGCACATAAGAAATACGTCGATGCATAGTACCATAAATCTGTTCAGCCTCATGTTTTCAATGAAGGTGACCTAGTTCTAACCTACAATCAGAGAAATGATAAACTAGGTAAAGTGAAGTTCGAGTCAATGTGGTATGGTCTTTTTGTCATTAGCAAAGTTTTAGAGAAAGGGGCTTACAAGCTCATGGATTATAATGGGATACCCTTCTGGAAATCTCGCAATGGGTTGTACCTGAAGAGGTACTATACTTAAATCATTTTTGTATGGTACCTTGTATATATGTATAGTGTTGACTTTCAGTGTGTTGTGTCTTGATTTAGTATGGTTTAGAGTTTAGTGTCCAAAATGTTTATACCATGTTTTGGTTATGTAGATCAGATGGATTTTTAAGGGTTCGCTTATGGTGCTTTCTGTCATACCCTGAACCTTGCTTTAGCTGCTTGGGTTCTATATTCCCCTGCTCATGACTTGATCAGTTCATGAGTGGTTTGTATTGGTCCTGCTACCAACAACATCACCGAGTATCAGGCAGTGATAGGTCTACTGACTGAGGCTGTGTCTCGAGACATTCATGATTTGGTAGTGTTTATGGATTCAAAATTAGTGGTTTGTCATCTAAACCATGTCTATACCATAAGAAAACCTGTGCTCCTCCATTTATTTCGGAGAGTGCGTTTATTAGACAGGTCATTCGAGTTTATCACTTACAGGCATATTCCTAGGTCATGTAATACAGTTGCTGATTCGTTAGCAAACTACATCCTAGACTGGTATATTTCCCATTCATAACCTGTAAAATAAAGATGGTTCATTGTAAAATAAACTATAAATGACACATAAAACTCATGTAAATATGATTTTCCATTTGAGACATATAAACACTGGTAATAAGTCTGTATATATATATATATATATATAAAGATTGTTTTTTACAAAAAATGTGGTCATGAGACCTCATTTGAAGTACTGCGGCTTTCAGGAAATACAAAATCATACAAAATATCCTGAAGCTAGCCAGATTTCAGTAGTACATCATGCATACCACCAATGATGCTCATGATAGCACATAATGGCCCATGTTACTCTACGTAGTAGTTGGCTGAAGCGACCTGGCACTCCTGCAGTGTGTCTCTGGTACCTCGTAGGGAGGTCATCTTATGTTGCGTCTAGAATGTCAAGAGTCAGTCACTCCAGGTTCTCCTCTAGCTTAGTGAGTTGGTCATCACCTCTGTGAAAAAATTGAGCTCTAGCTCGCCTGCCCATCAGGGAGGATCCCCTAGGCTGTGCATCACCAACATCTACATGTAAAATTTTAGGTCTTGTTACTACCCATAAAAAACATAAAATATAAAAATATAAAAACATGATCAACATTTTAGGGTTTTTCTTCTTACCAATATCTCCCCACTGAGCACCAGGTGGTAATGGTAGACCAAGATCGCCTCTGAAGTCGATCCCTGCATACGCATAATCCTCTATCATGAGGATCTGGTCACTCAACTAACGGAAGTAGGCAGCCTCGAATTTCACCTTGGCCTCACCACCTCTTGCACTGGCCATGATATCTTACCCACCTCAGCATGCATGGGTCTCTATCCCTGATCTCTATGAACATCACCTGGGGCCTCATGAGAGGTAGCCTCTTGAAGAAGAATTAGACTAAAATGGACCCATACCCAAACTGCTTCAGTTCCCCTTGCCGACATTTTGTTAGCTGGTCCCTTTAAACAAGAAGAAGTGCTTCTACCCAGTTAAATACCGTAAGAGCCATAACTTCTAGGGAATATAAAAAATGTGCCTGGGATACTTAGTGAGGTCCTTTCCTTCCAGCCAACCTCTGCATAGTAAACAAAACAGTGCGAAGTGGCACATCCATCACAACCTTGATGGGAATATTCTTACCTAACATTTTTGTGCCATGCAAACAATGACGATCAATCAATTCTTGTGTAGTCATGTCCCCACCTTGAAGACTAGTTAGAGAAATAGGGGCCCCTCATCTGAACAACCCTGTTAGAAAATATATGTCTTCCATGTCTATAGTCAAAACATGAGGTCCCACCTCGAAATGCCGCTGCTATGGATTACACATCCATAGAATATATTCCAGTAAGTGGGCATGTGAAACCATACTAGGGGTACAAAATAACTTCAGGAGGCCACATCCTCATAGGGAAGCCACAACCTGCATTTCTTGCGGCATGGGCATCGTCCTCATCATGTTTTGTTTCTTTCCAAATAACCATATTTGACCAAATGAACCTTCCAAAACCATTAAAGAGCCATTTAGAAGAATATCCAACCATAAAAAATGATTGCAATCTTTTATTTTGTCTAGGCCATGTATTTTTTGGACCTCACGACCGACATTGCACCTGTCCCTTTAAGATAGAGTGGTGCCACTGCCTGAGCAAAACTGAAAATCCACATTTCTTATCAGGCACTGCGCTTCCCATAAAGGCCAAGAGCGATGCCTGTAAAGCGTGTTTTAAGGTTGCTCATGGGGCTCCAAATCCTGACTCAAATAAAAATGGAAACCATGAAAAGAAAGAGAATGATTTTGTCTTTTGCCTAAATCAGACAATGCGAAAAACAAATGGTTGATACTCCCATATTCTTCAGCTGAAGTTTTGGCTCCAAATCTTCCAAAATGCTCTCCAAGGTATGGTAAATAGTAAATAGATTGGTTTTTACTATTTACTTAGATTTTATAACATGTTTTTAGGGTTTTTAATGTTTTAAATCATTTTTTATAAAAACACCCTTTAATATAGTCCATAAAAGTCATTTTTTTTCGAATATTTTGGGTAACTAATTGTTGTTTTTAAGTCTCGCAGGGGCATAAATAAGCAGTAGTGTCTATGGGAAATTTGTTTCTAACTTTTTAGTACTTATGAAAAATGGAAAAAGGTCCTTAAGCTTTCATTTCGACACTTTGATCGCACTCCCAAAACCCAGTATCAAAGTTCTGAGTCTTTTTCTGATTCTTTTAAGAATCATAAAAACCTTTTATCATGAAAAGAGACCTAATGGAGTCTCCTTTAAATTCTTTTCAGGCTCCCTAAATATGCAAAGATTGTTGAGTGCACTTGTCTTCTTCACACTCATTAAAGTATTTTAAGATTCATCTCTCTGACTGTAGTTTGTCTCTTTTTGGTTCGGATGGACTATTTATGAAAAAGGAACACTCTAGCCAATCACGACTGGAAGATTTCTCTTGGGAATTATTTTATACTTTTTCGGGCCCTAGAGGCTAAATCGAATGAAAAGGACCCTTTTGGAGTCTTCTTTAATCTTTGTTTAGACTGTCTAAACATGAACGATACCGAGTTAACTTTCATTGCACTCATTAAATTAAACACTGAGAGACCCTTTTTTGGGAACAAACCCCTCCTTTCTCAGGTTTGTAAAACGTATAAGAATGGACTTGTCTTCAGACAAGATAAAACAAGTGTTTGTTACCCTCTTTGAAATCATAAAAATGAAAAGAGGCACTCATCAATCATGATGGGGAAATTAAGGTAAGGGAATGAATTCATTTTGCAAATAAAATGGCAGTTGTTTGTCACGTTTGAACATGGCACTTGTCTGCATTTAATTCAGTCAATTGGGTATTCATCTTGTCTCTGATTTGATCCACTTTCATGAGTCATGTCTTTCCTTTGAGTCTCTCAAAATAATTCATTGTCCATTGTGTTGAGGCCTGGAAAATTGCAGGTGACAACAGTAGGGATTCTCCCCAATAAACGTTCTCAATTAGCTCGTTATTGTTTGGTATGGGGAATCTGTCTGGTTTACGGTCTGGCTATCTTAGGTCAAGTAACAATTAAAGTCTTTTACCGGTTACGGCCTGGTCCACCGTGTATATTTTTAGTTTTTTGATGTTTAAGGTATGATGTGCAAGTGCCTAACTAAAATGTAGATGATAGAGATAACGAGGAGGGTCACAATGTGATGCGCAGGTTCTTACCTCTCGTCTTACCTCTCTCACTTCTAAATCACAAACAACAAGAAACTAACTAAGACTTACTAACCTATCCTTAGGGAGAAAAACTATCATTAATGGTGAGTAATGTACTGTAGTGCATGCATAAAGAAAAATCATAGATAGCTGTTAGCATTTCCGAACACATGAACATCAATAGAAATATGAACAACAAGATAACTTATTGTTAGTTAAAACATTCATTAGTCAATGTGGAAATTTCGCAAAAATAAACCAGAGGAAATTCATAACATGAAAAAATTCAATAAGTTAGAACGATCTCACAGTTTATGAAAACAAGCTGAAAAAGAAATAGTTCATATCCAACTGGCCCATAGCAAACATTTGAAAAATCCACAGAACTTCCTCCAGCCGAAACATATGACTCTTTATTGTAAAATGAATTAGTTCTTCTTACGATACTTTCTCAAGATAGTCTAGAAAAAAAGATCCTTTCTATCTAAAACTCTCCTATATTTATACAAAAAAAAAAAAACTCTTAGGTTGCCCCTCATTGTCTCTTAAGCTTCCGCAACCCTTTCTTTTCCAAAATTTTGTCCTATAGCTTGTGAACATAGTTAATAAAATATATTACATTTTAAATCAATATTTCCAAAACACTTTATGAGGAGGTGCCAACTTGCTCACTGATGAACGTCTTCCATGCATGAGCATCTGCTGCTATGCCTTCAAACCCGGAAGGCTCAAGAAAACGAATGTTAATTTCGTATTTGGCAGCTTGGGTCTTTACCCCCTCTATCCTAGCAGGACTTAGGCGCAACTGATCTTCTAATAAATGTATGCTCATGGTTGCATGTGCTACTGCATTTTTCAATATTCATTCATCTAGGTCATTGACCTGCTAGATTTCTTGCTCATCTTCTTGGTACCTGTCCTGTAAATGTTTTAGAAACAATTCATGCTCTGGTAGCACATCTAATCTCTTTTCTGCAGAATTCTAACATCGATTGTGCAAAATTCAGCACATGTTGTCTTTGTCTTTTTCACTTTTTTCTTGAACTCCTCTGCTACATTAATTGCAAATTCCAACAATTCATATTCCAGCTTTAAAGTTTGCTGATATTTTACTACTAGCTCTGTAGAAGATTCCTTATTGATCTCTACCCAGACCATTCTTGCGTTTAGAATATCCAATATATCTTGAGACCTATCCAGGAAATATGAAGTGGTATCTACAATTTCTTCTAGCCTGGTGTCTATTTGCAAAATTTTGCACCTTTCATATTCTATCCGTATCTGTATTTGATGGATCCTTTTTCTTTGAATCAGAACATGCTCTTTCAAAGGCTAGATGTCGGTTTTCTACTCCATACCATCCTTAAGTGATGCGATCAATGAATTTTTCTGCTCTTCTAAGGCTGCTGCCTGCATCTGATACTGCTTATCCTTTTCCTTTGTAGTATCCTTCTCCATTTCTAACTGAGTAACCCTTCTCTCCAATTTGTTCTTCTCTTCACTTGAATTCCCATATGATAACTGAAGATCATCCTTTTCAGTCTTTAACATCTGATGCTCTAGCTGTAGCTTTTGTAATTCAACTAAGGTAACTTGAGCACTCTTCTCTTTGTTCTCTATAGATATTTCGAGATAATTCTTATCTGCTTGCAGAGTTTGGCATTCCGTTCTTGAAGTCTTGACTTTTCCCATCATATCTTCATATCTTCATATTTTCTCTTTAGCTTTTGGATCTCATCTCTTTCCTTCTTTAAGGTTTCTTTCAGTTGGGCTGCATTCTTCTGTGACTGCTCTAGATCAATCATGAGCCTGTCCACATTGTCTTCAGTTGCTAAGGTTAAAGTTACCCCAGCTCTTGCTATCAATTGTGTATCTTTATGCGTACCATGTACCAATGTTTTATCTGTCACCATTTTTTCTGGCCGTCCCCCAGTATCTACCTTCTTCTCAGTTCTTTTAATGATTCTTTTCTTTTCTTTGTCATAAAAAATGGTATTAAAATCAGGAACCTCCTCCCCTTCAGTAGGCATGAAAGGGATCAAATTTATTTCAGAAATTGAAGCTTTTCCTAATATGCTGCCAGAAGATACAGTAGGTTCCAAGGGATTAGGATCAGATTGTCCTTGTTCTTGATATATTTGGTCTTGTACTCCTTGTGCATCAACTTGCCATGTAGTCTACTGATCCTTTTGGGATTCTGTTAGTCTCAAGCCCTCACTTTCTTCTTGTTTCTTCTTTATTTCAGCTTCTTCTTTCCTTTTTCTTTCTTCTTCTTCCTTCATATCCGCTTCTTCAGTAGCTCATTTCTTTTCTTCCTCTTCAATTCTTAACCAATTTTCTGCTTCTTGTGCTAATCTTCTAGTATCTTCTTCTCTTTTCTTTTCCTCTTCTTCTTCTAACTTCTTAGCCTTTTTTGAAGTTTTGCCTTTTCCAGCCATAGTTGTTATTTTTTGCTTAAAGATTTTCTTGAGGGCGGTTATGTTCTTTTCATTTTGGAATGTCTCCTCATCTTTGTCCTAGAAATTAGTATATTCGAAATGAATTCTTGCTTCTTTGTAGTAGTCAGCTACTTTGTTATGAGAGTCATTTCTATGAAAATTCATTTCACCAAAATGAAAATATTCTATCTCTTTAACAAATTCTGCTGCCTATTTTACCCTAGAAATTTTATAGCGTCCAAGTAAGAAAGTTATTGCAGGGTACGTTGCCTTCTTATGTTCAAACATAAAATTGCCTACACCATCAATATATAGCTGTTTGACTGCCTCCTTATGGAGTGCATAATATGTGGCATATTTCGGGAGTAGGGAAGGAGCTCTGGAACCACCATACATCCTTACATATAATCCATCTTCCATCAAATAATAATCCCCAAACTCTTGTATGAATTTAAATGCCTCTTCAGACATGCAAGTACATTCAGTCAAGAAATTAGGGTATATAAGGGCATAATGAAATGCTTGCAAATTTCCCTATAATAACTATGGTACTTATGTGCCCACAACAATTTATAGGCTGCGTATACTAGGGTTCTGTCCTTCTCCCAGTTACATCTCAAAGCAGGAAAAGACTGGGTGCACAATATGCAATCAATTAGGATAGAGCTCATATAAAATTTCGATTTCTATTGAGATACCCCTCCTAAGGCTGCTGATATACATGCAGAGAGACTGTTCGACACTATATTTGCCTACTTAAAGATGGTTCCTTGGGTAGCCACAAAAAAAAAACCGGTATCCAGCCTATGTTGAAGCTCTTCCCATGTGTTCTACCAAAAATCCTATTGAGCATCAATGCAATAAACATGTAGGGAGCATGGAGAGTAGAGGTGTCATATTCTCTGGAAGGTTTAGTTCAGAAATTATTTCCTAGAATCACCATTCTCTTTACAGTTTCTACCAGGTCCATAGCTATCTCCTTCTACCAACTCTCTATTAGGTAGACCTGTGGTGAAGGTAGATGATATGCCATGGAGACATATGTAAGGATATATGCAGCATAGCCTTGCTTTGAAGTGTTCTCTAGAATAATTGCGTCACATTTGCCCTGGGAAGAATCCATCCTATTACTTATGAACAGGGAAATAATTCAGGCCTCGTAGCTACTTTCATTAAGGTTGACTTTTCAATGTTGGCATAGATCATCAGTTCTTCAAACCCGTCATCAGGTACATTCTAGTTTGAGATCATTGTATATATTTCTCCCCACTTGTAGTCTAGTTCAACTCCAGTAGTGGCTTTTGTATCTTCATAGATGAACTCTACCTTGGTGATTATTTCTATTTCAAACTCTCCTTCAACCATCTGAACTTTCTTCTTCTATCTCTTTGACATGTTACTGTTATAGCAATCAACCTATCACAGTAAAAAAAACTTGTTTTAGGCTAATTGAACCCTTACCAAGTGTTTAAGCAACACATAGGAAAATATACCAATTTATTTACCTCCTCGACATGCATGTTGTTTAAAATAAATTAAACACAGTTTTTATGAATGAAAGATTTAACAAGGAAAAATACTACAAACTGCTTCCTAAATTTTCCTAAGCTCCACTGTCTCAAAAAGTTAATTGATCGAACAACCTTCGTCTCACATAGGTAGTTATTAGACTGATTCTACTACTGGATCTCAACACAATTCTCAATCTCAAAATACTAAACCCTACGCAACAAACGTCTTCGAGGAAAACCCTAATCGACAAAAATATCCTCCTGAATCCCACAGGATATGGTAACTGTAATAAAAATGGCTTACTAACCCTCGACCGATCATGAAAAGACCAAGAAAAAGGGTGGTGCAGATAGCAAAACGCTTGTCTACACCGTGCCCTAACAACTCGTGCCGGCGCAAATGCGTCCATAATGACTTAATGGCATACAGACTCAGAATCCCACAATAATGAGACCTCAAATAGCTAAACCCCCTCCTTAATGTAAAACAACCATGAACTCCCTGTAAGGAGGCAAAAAATAAAATTCCTAACCTTCCTATGCGGTAAAACCTAACCTGTGGAAAACCTAACGGCTCAAATATCAACCAATAATAGCTAAAATAACAAAAACATGGTTTACCTACCTCATAGTAGCGATGTAATTGATTGGATGGAATGAAATTCTATGGGGGCAGAGCAGGACGAACGGGATTTTGACAGCTGCGTGTGCATGACTTCCGGACTGCTTCCATGGTGCAAATGACACAACCCAATGCGAATGACAAGTCACAAGTCGAATAAAAAAATATAACACATGGCCTATATATATATATATATATATATATATATATATATAACAACCGATGGGAAAATTATCTGTGGACAAACTTAAATCAATCAAAAGGAACAGCTGGAGGCTTTCCGCAATGGCGGGCGCAATCAGAATTACGGACCCGACGATATGTTGAGTTAGTCGGACATTGGAACCACTAACCGTTATGCTCGGAATCCAAAAATGATCCTCTTCTGCAATGTTGGCAATGTATAATTCTACCATCGCGGGCTCAATATTAGAAAGGGTATCAGAACTCGGCAACACTAAGCTCTAAGGAGTCGGGGAAAGAACATGATGCTTTAGGAACGTCCTAGGACTGGCCTCCTGCAATGTCGGGTGAGCTATATACTATCATTCTGGCTGGCTCCAGTCAAACCACCCAACAACGAGATAAAAAATTATCGGATATCGGAACCGCTAACCGTTAGAAATTCGACAAATCGAACCCGAGGATAAAAGAAAACGAGCCTCGATGTATTGATGAGGGAGTCCGAAGGCATTCGGTAGGCTTGATGGTTCTGCTTCTGCAACATCAGAAGGATAGTCGACTATGCTTTTGATATTGGAAGGATAGTCAACTAATCTTCCGATACTAAAAAATGAAACATACCAAGTTTAAAAAATAAAAATAAATTTTTTTGAACTCGGGGTAGATTTGGTGAAAACAAAATACTCCTAGGCCAGATTTAATAGAAACAAATAAAAGGGGGGCCCTAAAATTGAAAATTTTGCAGAAAAAAGTTGCAGCTGCAACAATTGGCAACTACCTAGTGAACACAAATCTCTGAACAATTTACTCTTTGATCAACAGGCTGTTTTGACAATACCAACTTGCTAAATTCTTCAAGATATCTGGATTTCCCAAAATGTAAGATGTATGCACGATAATCATTGATTATAGTCCAAGTTAAGGAACATGAGAACCATGATTTCAAAGTCTAGATAACTCTTTTGAGGCCAAGAGTATGAGTTTCATTTTACCTCTGTCTTTGAGTAGTTTCCAACTTAGACATCAGATGATTGTAACATATGGAAAATAGATATATCAGTTTATTCCTCATTCCCATGCCATTTTGCACTTTTGGTACTTTTGGACTTTTGTCCTCTTTTGAGTCCTCATGCTTGCCTTCTTTCTGAATTTTAATTCTGGATCCTCTATCCATAGTGTCCTTTTGTGTGAGAGATAAATTTAAATTTCAGCTCACGGATGGAGAAGAACTTTGACAATCTTATATGTACTAATATGGTTCAGTACTTGGTTTGATACATATTGCTTTTTCGAGGAGATTTTGACTCTTATTAGCCTTTTGGATTTCAATTCATGGCATGGGATTATTTAAATATAATACACTGTTTACTTTTCTTCCTTTCCATGGGTCTTTTGCTGTTACCCCCTAGGATAGTTTTTTAATGTGAGATGCATGGGGCCTCAAAATAGTATTCTGGACCCTTTTATCCTAAGTTATTTCACAAGGATTAAGCAGGACTTCAATGTGTTCATAAACATTTAGGAAAACTGCTAAACTTGAAGAATTTCTTTCACATATTATATGAATCAATAGTAAGCAGTCTTGTAGTCAAAGATATTAGTTAACCCAAAATTCTGATGAACTCCATGCAACCAAAAGTCATGCTGTTTTATTAATTATAAGCAAAACAAGAATTACAATCAATCAAACTCAAAGTAAATAAAGCAATCAACTAAAAGTACCCTAAAGTAAGCAACAATCCAAATGTTTATTTATGTACAAGAAAACCAAAACAAAATGATCAAGAAAAATAAGGCCCAAGAACTAAACCATTTACTGGTAAGTTCTCTTCCCACCCCTGTAAGTCTTGCAACTTGTAAGTCGAGGGGCCTAGCTTTGCTGCAATTTGAAAAGGGCCTAACCATAACTGCTGAAACTTGGTGTGCTTTCCCTTTTCATCATGCGGGTGATCGCACTTAAGAACCAGATCTCCTACTTCGAATTCTTTGTTCCTAGCTTTGTGCTTGTCAAACCAACGCTTCAATATTTCTTGTCGATGCTTAAACCTTTCTTTGGCTTTGGACCTAGACTCTTTTGACTTCAACAGATTATAGATTCAGATTTGTAGAATTTCATTATCAGTACCCCTAGATTCTTGGGCTATTATGGAAGATGGCAATAGAATATTAGGAGGAAGGACAACTTCTTTTCCATAAACAAGAGTGTATGGTGACACACCTAAGGAATTCTTGGGTGTGACTCTATCAGCGTAGAGAGCATTAGGTAACGCTAAATACCAACTTCTTTGATTTTCTATTACATTTTTCTTTAGAATTCTAATCAGATTTTTGTTTGTGGGTTCCACCAAACCATTTCCTTGTGGGTAATAATTTGCAGAATAATGCAACTTAATTCCTGTTTCATTAGCAAATGCAGTTAATCAAATAGAAGAAAAGTAAGTAGCATTATAAAAAACCAGGGAAATGGGAACCCCAAACCTGGTCATAATGTGATTCTGTAAGAAATCCATAGCTCCATCTTCGTTTACTTTTCATAACAGAATAGCCTCGACCCATTTCGTGAAGTAATTAGTTGCTGTCAGAATATACTTGTGCTGCAAGGAGGAATTTGGGTTTATTTCTCCAATAATATCGATTCCCCATTGTTCAAATGGTTATGATATAATTACTGGTTTTAACAGTCCTGTTGCTTTAGCTTGTCTTCCAACACATCTCTAAAAAGCATCACATTTTCTAACATGAGCATGAGCCTCCTTAAACAGTATAGGCTAGTAATATCCAACTCTGAGAATCTTATGTGCTGTTGTGTCTCCGAAAAAATGACCTCCAGCAGGCCCATCATGCAATTTTTCTATGACTTTCTTTGCATCTTCTTGTTCTAAGCACCTGAGAAAGACTCCATCGTAGTTATTTCTGAACATTACTCCACAAATGATATGATATAAAGCTGATTTCAGACGCAATGCTCTTCTTTTCTTGGGACTCCAATGCTCTGGCAAATACCCTTCTTGGAGGTAATGGACTAGGTCCCGGTACCAGGATTCTGGAGCTATAAACAAAGGACATACATCCACCATATGTAGTTTAGCTTCATTATCCCAACTGCTTTCCTCATTATTTTGACCTTCAGTCGATGGTTTACACAATCCTTGTCCTTTAACTATGGATGTTGGTTTGAACTCAAGATCGTATTCTTGTAAAGCAGTCACCTAGTTGCCTCTTCTTTCTCCTAATTCCTTTTGTACAAAAAGAGATCGTACAGCTGGGTGTGGAACTATTACTTTGGTACGATTCTTAAGTCTATATGGCCTGAATTGTTTTACCGCTTTAAAAACTACATAAGCTTGTTTGTCCATCGCTGGATAATTCAATTCAGCTCCTTGCAGACCAATGCTCATAAATGATATGGGGTACTCATCTCCCCCATCTTCCTTCGGTGTAAGCACATCTGCTAACGAATCATTGGACGCAAAAGTGTACAGAATAAAATCCTTTTCAAAATTTGGACATTTGAGTGATGGTGCATGAGCAATAGATGTTTTTTATCTTGCTGAATGCATTATTCTCCAAATCAGTCCATTTGAATTGCACACTCTGTTTAACCATTTGCTGCAAATTTTTGATGATCTGAGCAAAGTCTGGTACAAACCTTCACACAAAGTTGATTGTCCCCATAAAATATTGCATAGCCTTTTTATTATGGGGTAAAGGGATCTATTATATGGCTTTAATCCTTTTTGGGTCTATGGAAATCCCTTTCTTAGAAATAACATGACCCAGTAGCTTTCCTTCTGTGACTGCAAACACGCATTTCTTGGGATTTAGTGAAATACCATACTTCCGGCAATGCTCGAAAATTTGTTTCAAATGAAATGCATGCTTCTCTCTCTTTTTCGAAAATATTGTGACATCGTTTAGATAAACCACAACACTACAACCAATCAGACCGTGGAAAGCTATATCCACGGCCCTTTGGAAAGTAGCTCTAGCATTAATAAGTCCAAAGGGCATCCTCCTATATGCAAAAGTTCTCTACTCGGTTCTGAATGTGGTTTTAAGCTTGTCTTCTTTAGCTACTAATACTTGATTATAACCGGAGAATCCATCTAATAACAAAAACAATTTATAACCTGAAACCATTTGTAGTATTTGCTCCATGGGTGGGACCAGACAATTATCTTTATCTGATGCACGATTGAGATTTCTGAAATCTACACAAAGCTTGATTTCTCTGGACTTTTTCTGCACTGGCACCAAATTAGAAACCCATTCTGAATGTCTGGCTTTAAATATGATTTTAGCATCTAGCAACTTTTTTACCTCACTTTTAATTAAAGGTTCCATCTTAGGATGCATCTTCCTCAAAGGCTATTGGTAAGGATTGATTCCACCTTTGATTGGGATAACATATTGTATGATCTTTGTGTCATAAGTTCTAAGATCTTCATAAGTCCAAGCAAACACATCCTTGTACTGCTTGAATAGAGTGATGAACTTAATCCTTTCGCTTGGAGAACAACACTTCCCCAAATTTACATATTTGGGTTCACCTTTAGTCCCCAAATTTATTAGCTCGAAGTGTAAGGACGAGCTATGGTTTTTGACATTCACTGGCTTTCTGAATTTGTTATCTAAATCAAACATTCGTTCCAAGGTCCTAACTGCTTTAGGAATAGAGTTCCTAAATTTTAATTCTGCTTGATGTTCTTCATCGTCTATTGTTGCTCCTTTGAAAGTATCGTCATTCATCAAACACTCCAAAATTTGCTGATCAGTGTCAAAAACCCATAGATTTGTGATCATATCTAGAACAGAAGGCCTGAAAAGTAACTCAATAGAGCATCTATTATTTGAAGGTACTAATCTTGCGGCTGAGGTAGCTAGTAAATCAGCTGCTGCATTCTTTAATCTAGGAATGGACACAATATTGAATGTATGAAAATTTATAAGCAAATCCAAAACTTCATTTTGGTAAGGTTTCAAATGTGGTGAAATGCAGTGTATTTTGTTTCAAATTTACTTAACAACAAT
This sequence comes from Pseudotsuga menziesii, assembly GCA_001517045.1. Taxonomy (NCBI): domain Eukaryota; kingdom Viridiplantae; phylum Streptophyta; class Pinopsida; order Pinales; family Pinaceae; genus Pseudotsuga; species Pseudotsuga menziesii. Next base: position 329,881 of record LPNX010756528.1, on the reverse strand, counting down.
TTTAGAATCTCCATATACTTTCAGATTTTTTACTTTAAGTTCTATTGCTTTTTTAAGTCCCTGAACTAGTGCTTCATATTCGGCTATGTTATTTGTACATTCAAATTCTAACCTACATGAAAGAAAATGTTTATTTTATTTTATTTTATTTTTTCTGGATCAACCAGGACACAGCCAACCCCTGATCCCTCCAATGTTTTAGAACCATCAAAATAAAGAGTCCAAAAACTATCTACTTCTACTAAATTTGAATTATAGACTACATCTGAAACTAAATCTACCATGTTACAGTCAATATCATCAGCCCATGAAAATTGAAGGAGATCGGGCTGGATATCAGGTATATTGCTGGCTTCTTTAGCTTGGTAATTTCCCAGTTCCATTTCAATGAAATAGTTTCCCAATACAGAGTTTACTGGTTCATTTTCCCCTTCTAACTGAATGACATTGCATTTCATTTGAGGCTCTCTTAACACTTTTATCTGATTTGGACTTCCCTTAAAAGGCAACCACAAATGTGACCAATCTAATGCAAAATATCCTTCTAACATTGCTGACCAGTCTCAGCTCAACACCAGTCCATAAGAATCTAGTATGTCTGCTACTACAATGTCAATGTATTGACATACCCTCTCATCTGCAGATAAGTGAATCAGAACATCCTCCATTTCTCCCATTACCTTTACAACTGTTCTGTCTAATTGAATAACTTGCCAAGTGGATTTTTTGGGTTGACCATTGATTTTCTTGTAGACTGAAAGTGGCATAACGTTGACTGATGCTCCTGAGTCCACTAAACAATTATGCACATTATAGTTGAAAATTTCAAACGTTAGGAGAAATGATGGAGTTTTATACTTAGACTTCCCTGCTAAACTTGCCTCACCAATTTCTTCCTTAGGTTGGTTGTCATTGGGAGGCTCCTCATCTAGTGTCTCAAGTGATTTTAAAAGCTTCTCTTTTTGCTGAGGTAAATTGCACATTTCAAACAATGAGATATTCGCTTTAGCCTTTTTAATGTATTCCACAATATCATATCCCATCTCAGGTTCTTTGAGATTCTTCTTGACATTATCAATATTAACTTCAGTAAGCTTAAGAGGTGTGTTGATTTTCTTCGGATCCTGACTTGAATTGACAAATTTAGGTATTTTAACAATTGCAGTGTTGTTCTGTATCTTCTTCATGTTTTCTTGAAGTTTCTTAATCTTAGGAAGTATTGACTTATCTTATTTTAACAGATTTTGACTTCTTGTTGTTACATTAGTTTCTAGTGTTTCCCCTTGTATCAAAAAATCTTCCTCTTCTGTATCAAACATAGAGACACAGTCCCATAAAACTAAAGTATCTTTCTCTTGTTTTTCTGTAGGTTCATGATCCTTTTCTTCCTCCTTACCAGTTTCTGTCAGTTTGGAGTCCAATAATTGATTCATTACTAATGTCATATAATTAATCCATTGTGGGCAATTCTTCTCAGAATGAGGCTGCTGATGAAAGGTACAAAAATTATCCATGCCTACATCGGTTAAATTTATTGCTGAAGGACTGTGTGGAGGAGGTTTAGGTTGATTGTTATCTTCCCTTTTTTATAATAAGGCTTATATGGTTTATGAGCCTCTTTTTCCTTTTCTAAATCTATCACTCTATTGGATAATTTCTACATCATCTTCACCATCCCTTCAAAATCCTGTAATCGCTCATCCTTAGGTTTAGTTAGTAATAAATGTTTCTTGTTTCCAAAAGTCTTCTCTTCTAAGTGCACAGGGTAATTTTCTATACTCTCCATCTCAGCATCTACCTTCTCAGCCTCTTCATAGGTTTCTGCTAATGTAGGTCTAATTGATCTCTTGGCAAACATGGCTATATTAGGCCCGAGATCCGAGGTATAGTATTGAATTAGATCATTTTCAGATACTTTATCAGCTGGAGTGAAATTGTTTGGGTAAGAAGCAAACCTTTGAGTGAAATTATGCACTCTTTCCTTCCTTTCTTTCTTTAGAGCACATAATCCTTTCATTAATGCTGCATGAGTTTTTTGGACTGCGTACTTACTTCTAAACATTATCTCAAAATTATTCCAATCTGTAATTGAATTTGCAGGTAGGGAAAAATACCATGGAGCTGCTTTTCCTTTCAGGGTGTGGTGAAACAATCTACAGACTACATCTTCATGATCTCCAGCTCGTAGTCCTTCTACAACCAAGGAAAAACTCCGTAAATGATCATCTACCAGAATTGCTTCACTTGGTTCAAACTTAGGTAACAACTTGTTAAAATCCTGAGGCAAATCATGCAAGGGAGGTGTCAAATTTAAAGGTGACCTAGCCCTCCAAGTAGGTTGTGGAGGTGGTTGGTTTGCATTTACATTAGCCATGATTCTGAGTGGAGTTATGAGGTTATGACTGAATAGGGGTCTGGAAAGGTGAACAGTAAGGTGAATTTGGATCCAAATGATCTAAAGGTTAGTCAAATTCTTGTAAGGCTACTTCTACCAGTTCCTCAAGATCTTCTACCAACAATGAGTATTCTAGTTGAGGGGGATCTTTCTTCTAGTACTCTCTTCTAGGTAGGACATAGATAATAGGTAATCCTCCAATATTTTTTGCATATGCCCTGGTAATTCTTCTTAAATCATCAACCACTTCATTATTGATGGGATACAGATACCCCTTATCTTTATCTTCAGGAGTGGGTTTGTGAAGCAAACTGTTTTCAGAACTATCACCGGTGGAGTGATTTCGAGGAACCGGGCTTCCTCGGCCAGCCATGCACTGGTGGCCCTCCTTCTAGCACCAAAAAATGTTGAGGCCTGGAAAATTACAGGTAACAACAGTAGGGATTCTCCCCAATAAATGTTCCCAATTAGCTCGTTATTGTTTGGTATGGGGAATTCTTCCGGTTTACGGTTCGGCTACCATAGGTCAAGTAACAATTAAAGTGTTTTACTGGTTACATCCTGGTACAACATGTATATTTTTAGTTTTTTGATGTTTAAGGTATGATGTGCAAGTTCCTAACTAAACTGCAGATGATAGAGATAACGAGGAGGGTCATAATGTGATCCGTAGGTTCTTACCTCTCATCTTACCTCTCTCACTTCTAAATCACAAACAACAAGAAAATAACTAAGACTTGCTAACCCTTCCCTAGGGAGCAAAACTATTATTAATGGTGAGTAATGTACTGTAGTGCATGCATAAAGAAAAATCACAGATAGCTGTTAACATTTCCGAACACATGAACATCAATAGAAGTATGAACAACAAGATAGCTTATTGTTAGTTAAAATATTCATTACTAAATATGGAAATTTTGCAAAATTAAACCAGAGCACATTCATAACATGAGAAAATTCAATAAGTTAGAATGATCTCATAGTTTATGAAAACAAGCTGAAAAAGAAATAGCTCTTATCCAACTAGCCCATAGAAAACGTTTGAAAAATCCACAGAACTTCCTCTAGCCGAAACATATGACTCTTTATTGTAAAATGAAATAGTTCTTCCTACAATAATTTCTCAAGATAGTTTGGAAAAAAAGTCGTTTCTATCTAAAACTCTCCTATATTTATACAAGAAAACAAAACTCTTGGGCTGCCCCTCATTATTTCTTGAGCTTCCCCAACCCTTCCTTTTCCAAAATTTTGTCCTGTAGCTTGTGCACATAATTAATACAATATATTACATTTTAAATCAATATTTCCACAACACTTTATGAGGAGGAGCCACCTTGCTCGCTGATGAACTTCTTCCATGCATGAGCATCTGTTGCTATGCCTTCAAACCCAGAAGGCTCAAGAAATCGAATGTTAATTTCATATTTGGAAGCTTGCATCTTTACCCCCTCTATCCTACCAGGACTTAGGCGCAACTGGTCTTCTAATAAATGTATGCTCACGACTGCATGTGCTACTGCATTTTTCAATATCCATTCATCTAGGTCCTTGACCTGCTGGATTTCTTGCTCATCTTCTTGGTACCTGTCCTGTAAATGTTTTAGAAACAATTCATGCTCCAGTAGCACATCTAATCTCTTTTCTACAGAAGTTTGACATTGATTGTATGTGGAGAGCACTCTCCTGCAAAATTCAGCACATGTTGTCTTTGTCTTTTTCACTGTTTTCTTGAACTCCTCTGCTACATTAATTGCAAATTCCAGCAATTCATATTCCTGCTTTAAAGTTTGTTGATATTTTATTGCTAGCTCAGCGAGAGATTCCTTATTGGTCTCTACCCATACCATTATTCCTTTTAGAATCTCCAATATATCTTGAGACCTATCCAGGAAATATGAAGTGGTATCTACAATTTCTTCTAGCTTGGTGTCTATCTGCAAATTTTGCACCTTTCATCTTCTATCCATATCTATATTTGATGGATCCTTTTTCTTTGAATCAGAACATGCTCTTTCAAAGGCTGGATGTCGGTTTTCTACTCCATAGCATCATTAAGTGATGCATTCAATGATTTTTTCTGCTCTTCTAAGGTTGTCGTGGGAAACTTATTGACGGACAAAGTTAAATCAATCAGAAGGAACAGCCGGAGGCCCGTCGCAATGGCGTGCGCAATCAGAACTATGGACTCAACGATATATTGAGTTAGTTGGACATCAGAACCACTAACCATTATGCTCAGAATCCAAAACTGATCCTCTTTCGCAACGTTGGCAATGTATAGTTCTACCATCGCGGACTCATTGTTAGAACAGGTATCGAAACTCAGCAATGCTAAGATCTAAGGAGTCGACGAAAGAACATGATGCTTTCAAAACGTCCTGAGACTGGCCTCCCGCAACGTTAGGTGAGCTATATACTATCATTTCGGCTGGCTCCGGTCAAGCAACATGACAACGAGATAAAAAATGATTGGATATCGAAACCGATAACCATTAGAACTTCGTTAAATCGAACCCGAGGAGAAAAGAAAACGAGCCCTGATGTATCGGCGAGGGAGTATGAAGGTATTCGACAGGCTAGATGGTTCTACTTCTGCAATGTCAAAAGGATAGTCAACTATGCTTCCGATATCGAAAGGATAGTAACCTAGTATTTCGATACAAAAAAATGAAACAGATGAAGTTTAAAAAAAAAATATCTGAACTTAGGGTAGTCTTGGTGAAAACAAAATACTCCTAGGCCAGATTTAATAGAAACAAATAAAAGGGGGACCCTAAAATTAAAAATTTTGGGGAAAAAATTTGTAGCTGCAACACATTGTCTTATTGTTTCTCACCTCGTTGATTCAATGCTGCCAAGTCTATTTTCATGCTGCCCGATGTTAAAAGCGAAGCTATAAGTTTACCTCTACAATCAAAACAACCTTTGTGTCATTATCTTTTGATTCAGTCCTATGGTTACATTATCTACAACATTCCAGAACTTTGTTCCAAGTTTTGTGTCATCGATGTGGGATTCATTATGGTCCTCCTTCGACAAGACTATTTCTTTTGACATCGGTTCATCATCTAGGAATTAGTCTTAGAAACAAGATTAGTACCTTGAGGTCTTTATCCCTTAATGATAGATTCTCTCGCTCTCAACATAGGTTCAAATCATTTAAATTTGATCGAAAGATTCGACTGAGTGTTTGACATCAAATCATCTATTCACACTTAGTAGATTTTACTAGGGTACCTTGGGAATCATTGACATTAATGACTATCTCCCTCGCACTTGTTAATGGTTCACATCATTGGTCGGTAATCAAGTGGTTTCTACCATGTTCGACTGCAATTCATTGTAATAATATGGATAGATTCGTACTTTGTGGAAGATGAGATGAAGACCCTAGATACCTATTGAAAAGCACTCATAGCTTTCTTCCCAGATGGAGATGTTGTATATTGTATGAATTACCAGCATGGATCCACATTTTTATAGTCATGGCTATGCTCAAATTTGCGTCTGTACAACATAGATCTACATTGTATATCTAGTAGCTATGTTCAAGTTTGAGTCCTCTATGACATGGATCTACGATGTATTCTAGTAGCCATGTTTGTTAATCTCTCTCATGGATCTGCCTTGTATTGGTCTGTAGCCATGATGAAGACATATTTGCTCATGAGTCAAAAGGATTGATGTATTGCAGATGCCTGGTTGATGGTGATCTCCGATCAAGCCGATTCTTACCTCAAAGTGATAACTTACTCTGTCAAAGCTCTCGCCTATCGTATCCCTCTAGCCTCATGCTTTGGGGGGCATTCTGTTTCACCTAAATCTCATCATCAGCATGTGATGAGGCCCTAAACCTCAGTATTTTCCCTTAATCCTAAATTGTGAAGTGAAAATATTGGTCCAGACATCAATATTGCATATGTAAATCCAACACCACTTCTACCCTTTAGTCAAATAGCGGTACCTTCTTCAGCACCGCCTATAATGTATTGGCAGTAAGCGATTGCACTACCTTTTCCCTTTGTTCAAGGTGCGGTTCTGCCCTATCACTGCTCTGTCTCAGTGATAAAGAAGCGGTGCCAATGGTAAAAAGTGAAAAAAGAGAGGTTCTCATGAAGCTTCTTGGAAGAAGGATTTGTGGCACCCTTATCCCTACTCACTAGGTCCAGTTGGGCTCGAGATCCATCATTTGGGGGTCTCCTATCCACCTCACCCACCAATTTCTCAACCATCTCTATCCATCCCAAGCCTATAAAAGCAGGCTCATATTCCATGGCTGAGAAGAGAGTAAAATTATGCCACTGCTTTGACATTCTGGCCTAAATCAGTAGAATGAGCTTGAGGGAGCAAGTTGGAGCTATTGGGGACAAGATATTGGCTTTGTGAAGGAGCACATCGACACTAAGGCATAGGTTGTAAACTTCTTCTTTATTATTTAATGAAAAATTGGTTCCTTTCCCATAAATTATATTGTGTTAATATCGTATATTTTATTGTTGAATCCTTAGTTATCAACATATAATATTGGATCATATTCTGGTGCTTTTTGATCTTGTTTGTTGGTTTCATGTGATTATGCAGGTATATATATGAAGAACCATAATTATAGGAAACAACTATACTATTGCATCAAAGAGTCTGATTCCATATCTCCACCCATTCTAGGGAATGTCTTCCAATTCTGTTGTGTACCATTTGTTCTATATCTGAACCATTTAGACTAGAGGAACAACTCTTGTCCACAGGAGGTGCAAAATTCCTAGCTACAAATCTAGCGACTCTACTGGGGAAGAGCTTCAACTGATCTGATCTTCCTTGGTTTTTTCAAATACTTGTCTAAAATCCAAGCTCCAGTATTTTATCTCTTCAATTAGATCCGATAGCTAATATAGTGAGATTTTGGTTGGGTATCATCAGATTTGTTTAGATCTAGGTTTTTGTCACTTTCTACACTTTCAATTAATGTTAATTCATGATTTTTATGCCAGTTCCACAGTGTTTATCGTTGCTTTTTTCACCGTTCTTTTGTTTCTGACATCTACAGGGAACCGCACATGCACAGTGGGCAATAAGTAGTGCCACCGCCTGTGTTCAGGAGTGCTTGGAAGCTTTAGCTTAGTTAGATATCTGCTTGTTGTTTGATAAGACTGAAAAGAAAGACTTGCTTGATTGGTTTCTTGTTTTCATTTTTCATTAAATTTTGTGAAGGAATTCTTTTTGCTTTTAAAAAGAATTTTTTTTGTTGAGATTTGTTCATATTTTTGTTTGAGGATGAATTATTGGACCTCTGATTAGCATCATAAGCTTTTAGATATCCATTTTTCGTCTCTTTCTTTTACATTATGATCTCATCAAAAGAAAAAATATTAGTGGTTTTAAGTTAGATCTTTCTATTTTTAAAAGGAAAAGTTGAAAAAATTACTGAATATGCCTTTGAGTGTTTTTTGTCTTTCTTCTTAGAAAAAGAGGTCTTACCCTATTTGCTTGCTTTCAAAAAATTAGTTTGAAGTTTGTTGCTTATTTCTCCTTCTTGAAAAAGATTTGTTTAGTGTAGTTGTTTGGGGATTTTTTTTGGTTTTGAAATAAAAATTGAGAAGAAAAATACTCTCTCCTTCCCGTAAATAGGCATGTCTTGAATGGTCAAGTGAAAGAATTTGTATTTCATATTTGCATGGCTTTAGATTTTTGTCATAACTCCATTCCTTCACCTAAACGCTAAACTTAAAATTAACGGTATTTATAGGTCTAAAATTGTATAGAAATTTGAGATATAAGTTAATGACATAAACTGACGTCATAAAATGCAAAAATTATCGTTATTTTCCTGCACTGCAACCCGGGACTTGCACGGTTCTTCCACGTACCGTCAGTATATCAAACGACCTTTCACATACCCTTGAGGTATATAGAAAGGTACTTCACATACTCGATTGTATATCGGAAGGCCCCTTATGAATGGTTGTGCATTAAACAATACTACTATGGATTTGAGCTCCCACGTATCTTGCATATATTGGGAGACCCTACTAGGATTCCTTGTCCAACTGAGAAAAACCCTTTGGCCTTTGGCTGTCTTGTTTGGAGCAATACACCGAGAACAACACTCGGGGAGATTACAATGCATGTACCTTGAGTATATCACGAGTTGTACCTTCTTCACAATCCTGGTGAGAGACCGACTATTTTGAGCTCATCCTATCACTTAAGTTTGATTATGGGCTATAGCTTGTGTAGGAGAAGACCTTGTGTGATTTTTCTTAGTTTTGAAACCCTAGGTTAGGTTTTAGTGACTTTTACAATATGGCTTAGTTTCAGTTGATATGATCCAGAGAAATCAGGGCTTGCCACCTGACTTTCCTCCTACTACAGGGGAAGGCCCAATGGAATCCACAGACCAAGGAGTTGCAACTGACTCCCATGTGGGAGAAAATCTAGTTGTAAAAAGTGGAGATCAATTCACTTCTTACGTTACTCCCCTGGTTCAAGAGCCTCCTATGACTAATACTTCCTTTCATGATCCTGTGGAAGATTGTGTTGATAGTCCTACATAATATGGCCCTAATGCTCCGTTTTGGAGAAATTTTATCAATCCATTTATGAATCCGGGGTTCATAGACCTTCTCCTGAACACCCTTCACTTGGTGAAGAAGAATATAGAGAGATCCAAGCATATATTAACCGTGCACATAATTTTCAAGAGAGAATGGATAGAGTCATGGCCACACCTGCATCTTACAGAGAAGCAATGTCAACTCTTCTACCTCATCTTTTATATCCTTGGCCTTTTGGATACCATTCGATTACTGATACTTTGAAACTTATTGAAGCCATTCTAGCTCACAATGAGACTTCGCATAATTCAGTTCAGACCTCCAATCTTGTAGTTTCTATTCCTAGGTTTGTTGCTAGCCCTCCCATATCCTCTATAGCTGGGGGGAAATCCTCAGCTCAAGTAGTGTCAGTACCTTTTTAACGTCAGGGGAAACCCCCAGTGCGACCTACGTTATCATTTAGTCGAGTTGTTACTAGTACTAGATAGACCTCTACTGCAGGGCAATCCATACTGTATGTTCCTCCTACCAATACCAATATGGTAAACCCTCTGTTAAGTTTAGGAAAACACTTAGGGGTACAACCTATAATCGATCAAACCTATTGGGGTTATGGTTATCTAGCAAATCAATTACATGTAGGGAATATGAATTATCAACCAACCCTTATAGGAACTACCTATACTAGAATTCCGTACCCTTGAAACATGTTTACGCTGTTGGGGAAACCTAACTAGTCCTATATGCCAACGATGGGAGGGATACTTATTAATATTGCTGGAGGTGCTGGAGGGCCACCTTATGGCGGCCCACCTGGAAGAGGCCCACCTAGCAGAGGCCCACCTGGAGGAGGTCCCCCTGGTGTAGGTCCACCTTACGGAGGACCACCACTTGGGCGCCCACCACCTGGAGGACCACCTTCTGGGGGCCCACTTGGTGGAGGTCCACCTTCTAGGGGATTTCCTTTCGAGGGGCCACCATGCGGAGGTCCACCTTTCGGAGGACCACCAGGTGGGGGCCCACCACCTAGAGGTCCAGGTGGTCCTCCTACTGGAGGTAAGCCCCCTTTAGGAGGATCTTCCTGAGGTTCATCATCTCATCAATCGTTTCAACAACCAGTGTATCATTTAACATATGGTCCCATTGGTGGACACATTTCTTATCAATACTACCAGTACATGGAACCTAATATTGAATTACCTTTCTTGGAAACTTTGGACTTACCTGATTTGTACAAGTTGATAAATGATCCCATTCGACATAACCCTTCATGGCCTGCTATTCTAGTAAAGTTGCCATCAGACATTCCCAAGTTTGATGGAAATCAGGGAGATGATCCCAAGAACATGTTATGACCTTTCATCTATGGTGTTGCTCGAACTCCTTGATGGATGATTATGTTTAGTTAAGGCTCTTCTAGCACACATTGACCGGCACGGCTGCGAAGTGGTACATTGAACTTCCACAACATTCGTTTATGGATTTTATCTCTCTGGAAACTATTTTCCTTACACAGTTTCAGCTACCCATTTGTTATGAAACAGGTACGGATATTTTAAATTCACCCCATTAGAATACCTCCACACACATATCAGACCATATCCATGAGTGGAGAAGGCAAAGAAAACTTATTAAAGCTCCCAACCTGGACCAACTGCTAGCTGATTAGTTCACTAAGTCATTGTTGCCTCCTATCGCCCGAGATGTGGCTATGGGCGGTGGTGTTACTGAAGAGTAGGCTATCAATCGTTCTCAGTATCTAGATATGGTATATTCCTAATCTATACGGTGTATGTATTAATTCCTCAAGCTCCTCTTCCCAACATGGATCCTGCTAAACCACCAGCAGAAACTCATGTTAATGGAGTTGTTGGTTCAATCCAGCCCTCATCGACAACAAAACCTGCCAAGCAACCAAATGCTTCTACTACTGCTCCTTCGACTCCTATGGTTTTCACCGAGGCGAATGCTATCCAAAGTTCGTAGACATCCGACAATAAGAAAAAAGGAAAAGGTAAAAACAAGAAACCTTGAAACCAACAGGAGAATCCTAAACCTACAACCAATGAGAATGATAAAAGGAAGAGAAAAGACAAATATCCCTACTTATTATGTGGAGGATATCACTTCACAAAAGAGTGTCCTCGTCGTGAATAAATTAGTAAAATTTTAAATAGTAATCCCACACCAGCAGTTTTTACTGATCCTTTTTCATCTCAACAACAATTGATGGACCACATGTCTAATCAAGGAACCTCTGGTTCCATAGAGGAAATTAGAATGATGTCCTCGAAAATGGTTAATTTAACGACTTGTAGTCAGTATTACGACAAAACTGTGGAGAAAAAAGATGAAAATCCTTCTCCAGATAAAGCTCCTTTAGTTGGTTCTTCCACGTCCTCGTCCAATGGCCCCCTTACTATCGAGAAACCTACTATTGACATGGTTTTGTGTCCACCCAAGAGTACTCTTAGGAAGGTTATTTTTAATCCCAATTCCTGAGCTGCACAGTTCTACAACGTTGTTGAATATCTAGCCCAGGAAGCCTGTGCAATGTCTACCTTAGAAGTGCTCCAAAGATGTCCTATAAAACGCAAAAACTTGTTGAATGCTTTGGGAGCCTTAGAACCAGATAATATGAATTTGATTCATTTCAATGTGGAGAACTATAAGTCTAGAATAGCCCACTAGCTTGCTTTTCAGATTGCAACGAGAGTAGTTGGGAGAAAGGTCCACAGGACCGTTTTGGATAAGGGAGATTCGACCTCAGTTTTGTCTGTATCCTGTTGGAGAGCCATTGGTTCTCTTGAGCTTACGAAGTTGCCTACTACCTTAAAAGATTTCGATGGACAAGGTTTCTAGCCTCATCGTCTTTTTCTAGTACTTTCAGTTGAGCTTGGGGGCAAGACTGTTTCCATTCAGGTGGAAGTAGTTGATGCCCTGTTAGATTATAATCTTCTATTGGGGAGAAATTGGTTTTATGCTATGACTGCTGTCGCTTTGACAGGATTTAGGACTCTCCAATTCCAACATTTGGGGAATATTGTGACTATTGATAAACTTGACTATTGTACGCCAGATGTTACTACCCCTACGACAAATAACATCCCTATGCTTGGTCAGTCCCATCCTCCTTATCAGTCGATTGGGTTAGGTATGCTGAAAGACTCCACCCTCATGGGTGTGTTTCCGTCAGCCCCTCCTAGTACATAAGTGGCGATAGTAAATATGATTTCCACAAATAGATATAGCACCAAGGGCAAAGAAGTTGTCGAGTCATCCTCTCTTGGCCCATATAAAGCAATGTATAATGATGTCCAATCTATTTCTGATGACCATATTGATGACCTTCATCTTGTGGCCTCGAATCCTTACCACCTGCCTTACTGGATAGAATCTTCTCTCCCTACTCTCTATTATCTCTCCTAGAATTTCCCATCGGATGAGTCCATCATGGATATTATGAGTACAGAATCTTAATGGGAGGATCATCATCATCGATCCTCGGTCCTTTGCAATGCCAGTTCTGCAGATTTTGATTTTGTATCTCTCATTGGTACTAATACTGTCAACACTCCACAAAATCCTGTATTGTTGGAAAATACTAAATCCGAAGGAAATCTATGCAACATTACTAAAACAACCCAAATTGACATATAATTCAAGCCTGGAACCATTGAGCATGTTCACGTAGGGCAGAACTACTCAACGAAAGAAACTAAAGCATATAGAGCATTATTCAAGGAATTTCAAGATATTTTTGCCTAGACTTATAAAGAAATTCCTAGAATAGAACCTTCTATTGTGGTTCATGAAATTTAAACCTATCCCATGGCCAAACCTGTCAGGTAGAAGTTATGTCAAGTCCATCCCTGAAAAGTTGAAATAGAAAAACTTCTAAAGGCCGGGCTTATTTATCCTGTACCCCTTACGGAATGGGTATCTAACATTGTCCCTATGAACAAAAAGCAGGGCACTATTAGAGTCTGTAATAATTTTCAAGACCTGAACAAAGCTTGTGCTAAAGACAATTTTTCGACTCTACATATCGATCAGATTATCGACAACTCTGCTGGAAGGGTCATCTTCCAGATTATCTTAAGTGATACAACTGTGCTGGAAGTGTCAGATTATTTTAAATGATACACTGTATAGATGTGGTATCGATTCCATTATTTGACGATGCCTTACAAATGAAGAGGATAAACAAGTCCTTAATGATTACCACCTTGGAGCATGTGGCGGTCATCTTTTTGGGATGGCTACATCCCAGAAAATCCTTTGTGCTGGTTATTTCTAGCCTTCAATATTCAAATATTGTCATTAGGTTGTTAAGAAATTCCCACCCTACCAACATTTCTATCCGAAAAAGCGCACCCACCCTGATCCTTTACACCATGTCATTGGGATTGACCCTTTTTCCAAATGGGGTATTGACTTTATGCATTGTAAGCCTACCTCAGCCGGGGGGCATGGTTACATCATCATAGCCATTTATTATTTCATGAAATGGGCTGAGGCTATGCCTACGTATGCAGAGGATGGTAAGACTACCACCCTATTCTTATTCAACCACGTGATAGCTAGGTTTGGAGTCCCACAGTATATAGTCACTGACCACATATCACATGTCCAGAATCAGATGATGATTGAGTTAAGTGCTAAGCTGGGTTTTTGCCATGAAAACTCAACTCCTTATTATCAGAAAGCTAATGGTTAGGTTGAGGCCATTAACAAAGTTTTTAAAACTATGTCGTGGAGGATGATTAGAGATCATAAATCAAACTTGCACCCGAATTTGTTTTATGCTCTTTGGGCTTATAGGACTTCAGTGAAAACAACGACTGGTTTCACACCTTTCCAGTTAGTTTATGAACTAGAAGTTGTCCTTCCTCCTTCCCATCCAATGCCAGATTTCGTCACGAAAACTTGCAGTAGAACTTCTGCCAAACACTTCCACTGAGGAAGAGAGATTTCTATACCTAACCAATCTTGAAAAAACAAGAAGAGATGCTGCCTTAGCTAATGAGGCACATAAGAAATGCGCCAAGGTACAGTACAATCAATCTGTTTAGCCTCGTGTTTTCAATGAAGGTGTCCTAGTTCTGACCTACGATCAGAGACATGATAAACTAGGTAAAGGGAAGTTTGAGTCAATGTGGTATGGTCCCTTTGTCGTTAGTAAAGTTTTAGAGAAACGGGCTTACGATCTCATGGATTATGACGGGATACCCTTCGGGCAACCTCATAATGGGCTCTACCTGAAGAGGTACTATGCTTAAATAATTTTGGTATGGTACCTTGTATATATGTATAGTGTTGAATTTTATTGTGTTGTTTCTTGATTTAGTATGGTTTTGAGTTTAGTGTCCAAAATGTTGATACCATGTTTTGGTTATGCAGATCATATGGATCTAGTCACTCAGCCAATAGAAGTAGGCGGCTTCGAATTTCACCTTAGCCCCGCCACCTTCTGCGTGGGCCATGATCTCTATCCACCTCAACATGAGTGGGTCTCTAGCCCTGAGATCCATGAATATCACCTGGGGCCTCATGATAGGTACCCTCTAGAAGAAGAAGCAGGCTAAAATGGACCTATACCCAAAATGCTTCAGTTCCCCTTGCCGACATTTTGTCATCTTGTCCTTGAAAACATGAAGAAGTGCTTTTGCCCAGTTAAACACCGTAGGTGCCATAGCTTCCAGGGCATACAAAAAATGTGCCCTGGATGCCTGGTGAGGCCCTTGGATTCCATCCAGCCTCTGCATAGTAAATAAAACAGTGCGAAGTGGCACATCCATCACAACCTTGATGGGAATCTTCTTACCTAACATTTTTGTGCCAGCCAGACAATGATGATCAATAAATTCTTGTGTAGTCACGTTCCCACCTCGGGAACTAGATAGAGAAATAGGGGTCCCTTATCTGGAAAACCCTGTCAGAAAATATATGTCTTCCACCTCTATAGGTGCTCTATAGTCAGAACATGAGGTCCCACCTCGAAATGCTGCTGCTTTGGATTCCACATCCATAGAATATATTCCAATAAGTGGGCATGTGAAACCATACAAGGGGTATGGAAGAAATTCAGGAGACCACAACCTCGTAGGGAAGCCACACAACCCACATTTCTTGTGGCACGGGCATCACCCTCATCATGTTGTATTTCTTTCCAAATAACCATTTTTGAGCAAATGAACCTGCCAAAAACCATTAAAGAACCATTTAGAAGCATATCCAACCATATAAAATGCTTGCAATATTTTATTTTGGCTATTTATTTTTTCAACCTCATAGTCGGCACCGCGCTTGTCCCTTTAAGTTAGAGTGGTGCCACCGCTTGAGCAAAACTGAAAATCCGCGGTTCTTATCAGGCACTTTGCTTCCTGTAAAGGCTAGAAGCGGTGCCCACAAAGCGTTTTTTAAGGTTTCTCATGGGGCTCCAAACCCCAACTCAAATAAAAAATGGAAACCATGAAAAGAAAGAGAATGGTTTTAGCTTTTACCTGAATAAGACGATGCGAAAAATAGATAGTTGATACTCCCGTAATCTCTAGCTAAAGTTTTGGCTCCAAATCTCCCAAAATGCCTTCCAAGGTATGGTAAATAGTAAATAGTTTGGTTTTTACTATTTACTTAGATTTTATAACATGTTTTTATGGTTTTTAATGTTTTAAATCATTTTTTATAAAAATACCCTTTAATATAGTTCATAAAAGTCATTTTTTTCAAATATTTTGGGAAACTAATGGTCGTTTTTAAGTCTTGCAGGGGCATAAATAAGTAGTAGTGTCTATGGGAAGTTCGTTTTTGACATTTTTGTACTTCTGAAAAATGGAAAATGTCCTTGAGCGTTGATTTTGACACTTTGATTGTGTTCCCAAAACCCAGTATCAAAGTTTCGAGTCTTTTTTCGATTCTTTTCATACTCATAAAAACCTTTCATCATGAAAAGAAACCTAACAGAGTATCCTTTAAACTCTTTACACACTCCCTAAATATGAAAGATTGTCGAGTGCAGTTGTCTTCTTCACACTCTTTAAAGTATTTGAAGAGTCATCTCTCTGACGGTAGTTTGTCTTTTTTTCGGTTCGGATGGACTGTTTACAAAAAAGGAACACTACAGCCCAATCATGACCGGAAGAGTTCTCTTGGGCATTATTTTATACTTTTTCGGGCCCTGGAGACTAAATCACACGAAAAAAGACCCTTTTGGAGTCTTCTTTCGTCTTTGTTTAAACTCTCTAAACATGAACGATAACAAGTTAAATTTCATTGGACTCATTAAATTAAACATTGAGAGACCATTTTTTGGGAACGAACCCATCCTTTCTCAGGTTCATAAAATGTATGAGAATGGGTTGTCTTCGGACGAGCTACAACGAGTTCTTGTTACCCTCTTTGAACACGTAAAAATGAAAAGAGGCACTCATCAACATGATGGGGAAATTAAGGGAAGGGAATCAATTCATTTTGCAAGTAAAATGGTAGTTGTTTGTCACCTCTGAACATGGCACTTGTCTGCATTTCATTTAGTCAATTGGGTATTCAGCTTGTCTCTGAGTTGATCCACTTTCATGAGTCATGTCACTCCTTTGAGTGTCTCAAAAGAATGCATTGTCCATTGTCGTATTGTTTTCCACCTCGTTGAGTCAATGCTGCCATGTTTATTGTTGTGCCGCCCAATGTTAAAAGGGAAGTTAGAAGTTTACCTTTGCAATCAAAACAACCTTTGTGTCAGTACCTTTTGAGTCAGTCATACAGTTACATTATTTACAACATTCCAGAACTTTGTTCCAAGTTTCGTGTTGTCGATGTGGGATTCATTATGGCCCTCCTTCGACGAGACTATTCTTGTTGACATCAACTCATCATCCAGGAATTAGTCTTAGAAACAAGATTAGTACGTTGGGGTCTATATCCCTTAATGAAAGATTCTCTTGCTCTCAACATAGGTTCACATCATTGATCTTTGATCGAAACATTCAACTGAGTGTTCGACATCAAATCATCTATTCACACTTAGTAGATTGTACTAGGGTACCTTGGGAATCATTGACATTAATGGTGATATCCCTCACACTTGTTAACGGTTCACATCATTGGCCGGTAATCAAGTGGTTTCTACCATGTTCAACTTCAAATCATTGTAATCACATGGATAGATTTGTACTTTTTGGAAGACGAGACAAAGACCTTGGATATCTGTTGAAGCACTCATAGCTTTCTTCCCAGGTTGCGATGGAGTATATTGTATGAAGTACCAGCATGGATCCACATTTGTATGGTCATGGCTATGCTCAAATTTGCATCTATACGACATAGATCTACATTGTATATCTGGTAGCTATGTCCAAGTTTGAGTCCTCTATCACATGGATCTACGTTGCATTCTAGTAGCCAAGTTTGTTAATCTCTCTCATGGATCTGCCTTGTATTGGTCTGCAGCCATGATGAAGACATATTTGCTCATGAGTCAAAAGTATTTATGTATTGCAGATGCCTGGTTGATGGTGATCTTCGATCAAGCCGATTCTTATCTCGAAGTGATAAATTTCTCTATCAAATCTCTTGCCTATCATATCCTTCTAGCCTCATGCTTTGAGGGGAATTTTGTTACATCTAAATCTCATCATCAACATGTGACGAGGTCCCAAAATTTAGTATTTTCCCTTAATACCAAATTTTGAAGTGAAAATATTGGTCCAGACATCAATCCTGCATATGTAAATCCAACACCGCTTGTACCATTTAGTCAAATAATGGTACCTTCTTCAACACCGCCTATAATGTATTGGTAGTAAGTGGTGGCACTACCTTTTCCTTTTGTTCAAGGCACATTTTTTCCATGTCACCACTTTGTCTCAGTGAGGAAGAAGTGGTGCTAGTGGTAAAAAGTGAAAAAGAGAGGTTCTCAGGAAGATTCTCAAAATAAGGCTTCGTGACACCCTTATCCCTACTTACTAGGTCCATTTGGGCTCGAGATCCATCCTTTGGGGATCTCCCATCCACCTCACCCACCAATTCCTCAACCATGTCTATCCATCCCAATCCTATAAAATCAGGCTCATATTCCATGGTTGAGAAGAGAGTAACGTTATGTTGTTTCTTTGACATTCTGGCTGAAATTAGTAGAATGAGCTTGAGGGAGAAAGTTCAAGCTATTGGGGACAAGATATTGGCTTTGTGAAGAGCACATCGACACTAAGGCATAGGTTGTAAATTTATTCTTTATTATTTAATGAAAAATTGGTTCCTTTCCCATAAAGTATATTGTGTTATTATCGTATATTTTATTGTTGAATTTCTTAGTCATCAACATAGAATATTGGATCATATTCTGGTGCTTTTTGATCTTGTTTATTGTTTTCATGTGATTCTGCAGGTATATCCATGGAGAACCATCATTATAGGAAATAACTATACTATTGCATCAAAGAGAATGATTCAAGATCTCCACCCATTCTAGGTAATGTCTTCCAATCCTGTTGTGTACCATTTGTTCTAGATTTGAACCATTAAGACTAGTGGAACAACTCATGTCCATAAGAGGTGCAAATTTCGTAGCTACAGTTACACTACTACATATGGTTCAAAAGTTGCACGAAAGTTTTCCATGAAATAGTTAAAATCGATGTTTTCGTGGAAAAACAGTTTAAAATTTTGTAAAAAATTGAAAATTCCCCCGACTTTCATCGCAATAGCGATGGTATGGACCTTTTGTCGCTATAGTGATGAAAGTTCCAATCGTTGCTATTGCGATGAAAGCCAAAATTCCTAAGTTATATTCTTATGTTTTTCTTCAAATGTATTGTTTTTTCATTATCTAGTTTGTTTCTAAACAATATGACTAATTATTAAGAAAATTACATAGAATAATAGTGTAGCAAAATACCCACTTATATGTTCAGTCTTGAGGATTTCATGAACATATAAAATTAAGTAGATTGATACACCCAAGCATATATTAATAAAATCTACGTTCCTTTAAGTCTTTAATCACTTTCAATCCAAGCCAAGTATGTTGGAAGTCTAGTCACTTAGGTACAAATCAAATATTTATTCATCTTTTCAACATAGGACCATCTTAGTCTAGTCATTTAAAGACACTGCCTTAGCTAAACACCTAACACATATCTATGTCCTTGGAACAATGATAGATTGGAATGGGTTATGGTATTTCTATCATAATCATAAACCAAGGATGCTATTTTACCCTTAATTTGTAGGTTAAAAAACATGACATCTATGCCAATATAATATGCCTCCAACCCAAACAATATAGCAGGATTCCAATCCAAATAATGCAACAATATATAGATATATGGCCATATAGTTTTCTCAACATGATCCTTGATTAACTTATAGTTGTACATAACCCATTTGCATCTTGTAAAATAGTTAATTGGCATTCCACTAACCTTCTCTTAAACTCTTTCATTTCCTCTTTTTCTCTTGAATTGTTATTCATTTTCTTATTTGAATTGTTCTTTTATTTTGGGGGAATCTTCCATTTTCTCAATAATTCTTCTCTTTTGTATAAATAAATTTCTATTTTTAGTAAATCGTTTAAGTTAACATGAGGAATATATATAACAACAATATATAGGGTTTGGAGAAAAGTTATCATTTTAATCAATAATTATTTGACTATTTTTTAGATTTTCTCCCTTAATTAACTTCAAACAAATTATTTTTGGCATCCACTATTTGACATAATGTTGAATTTTTTTTTTATATTACCATTCCTTAAATGTGTCCATATGGATAGTATTGATATCCCAAAGTGTCAACCAAGGTAAATCACACTTGAATTTCTTTAGCGATGGAAAACCATGCTCAACATAGTTAAGCACATTGAGCGCTGTAATGTTTCATAACCATATTAAGAAGTTGAATCCCAAGATAATGCTTTAGGAATTCCATATTGGTACCTAACATTTTACAAGGTTTGTAATGCAACATAACCATTCAAATGCATAATTTTCGTACACAATTCAACCTAGATGAATGTCAAAATGTGATATATAGGACCATCTTAGTCTAGTGATTTAAAGACACTCCCTTAGCTAAACACCTAACACATATCTATGTCCTTGGAACAATGATAGATTGGAATGGGTTATGGTCTTTCTATCATAAGCATAAACCAAGGATGCTATTTTACCCTTAATTTGTAGGTTCAAAAACATGACATCTATGCCAATATGGTATGCCTCCAACCCAAACAATATAGCAGGATTCCAATCCAAATAATGCAACAATATATAGATCTATGTCCATATAGTTTTCTCAACATGATCCTTGATTAACTTATAGTTGTACATAACCCATTTGCATCTTGTAAAATAGTTAATTGGCATTCCACTAACCTTCTCTTAAACTCTTTCATTTCCGCTTTTTCTCTTGAATTGTTATTCATTTTCTTATTTGAATTGTTCTTTTATTTTGGGGGAATCATCCATTTTCTCAATAATTCTTCTCTTTTGTATAAATAAATTTCTATTTTTAGTAAATCGTTTAAGTTAACATGAGGAATATATATGACAACAATATATAGGGTTTGGAGAAAAGTTATCATTTTAATCTATAATTATTTGACTATTTTTTAGATTTTCTCCCTTAATTAACTTCAAACAAATTATTTTTGGCATCCACTATTTGACATAATGTTGAAAATTGTTTTTTATATTACTATTCCTTAAATGTGTCCATATGGATAGTATTGATATCCCAAATGTGTCAACCAAGGTAAATCACACTTGAATTTCTTTAGTGATGGAAAACCATGCTCAACATAGTTAAGCACATTGAGTGTTGTAATGTTTCATAACCGTATTAAGAAGTTGAATCCCAAGATAATGCTTTAGGAATTCCATATTGGTACCTAACATTTTGCAAGGTTTGTAACGCAACATAACCATTCAAATTCATAATTGTCGTACACAATTCAACCTAGATGAATGTCAAAATGTGATATATACATAGTCAACCATCACAACCAACTTAACCCATACAATATTTTGCTATAAAACATAACCCTTGCACATTGGAATATGGGACATAATAATTGTACATTGAATGTAATATTTTGACATAATATGACCTAAATTAACATTTCAATGTGACATAACTATGTAGAAATCTAACACCAAATAAACAAATATATTATTGCAACATGAAATATCCATTTCAACCTCTGGTTGTCACATAAATTGTTTATAAATAGTAGCATAATTGAAAGGATTGAACAACTAGATTCCTAGATTGTTATCATAAATTGTTTATAAATAGTAGCATAATTGAAAGTGAATATGATTAAATCTAGTGGGTATTGTTGGATAAATACTAACATGTGTATGTAAATGAGTATTATGAGCATTTGATGCAAATCAATTGAAAATAAAATGGGGAACATACATACCTTATGAAATCTCATAGCCATAAAAGAATGTTCACAAGAATTTTTTAATCTGGCTTGAGGACAAAAAATTACCTCATTTAAACCTATACTAGCTAACCTAAATTCATGTATAACAATATATCACTAGATATGGCAAGTGGGGTCACACACGCACTAGTAGAGGGAAAATTGGGGTTGATGAGTGATTAAAGGTTACTTAATATCCCAACACCAACACTAGTAGGAAGTAATTTGGATTGTCAAATTGGTGAGAATAATATATAAGTTAATCCATAATGTATACACATAATAAAAGGATATTATATTTTTTAAATTTATGAACTATATTATACTAAAATAAAAATAAAAATAAAAATAATATACTATAATATAATAAAAAAGGTAAAAGAGAAATGAACAACCTTACAAGAATATAAATGTAACTAACTTATTCAAAAACATAAACAAAAAAGGAGAATATATATATATATATATATATGGTTTCCATGTGTCAAAAGAAAAGGAGGTGGAGAGATATTATATGGAGGAAGGAATGGGAAGTGAAGGTTTTATTTATCAATATCTTTAGTAATTGAGTTGTGATCTCAAGTGTTATCTTATTATATCATATTTTCCTATTTTTTTCCCCAAATCAAGTTTTAGAGGGATATTAGTGTTGGAATCCAATCTTGTCTTAGTGACTTGTGACCCTTTATCATACACCTAGATTTATAGTAGCCCAATAATGATAAAAAAGAGGTCATTTTTTCTATGCAATAGTGTGAGGATGTCTCTCCCCCATATGGCCCAACTATGTGCGTATGTGTGTGGTGAGGTTGATTCCTTGATGATGATATCACCACCACCATCATCATCTTCATCGTTGTCAACATCATCATCATCATCATCATCAATATCATCGCCATCATCATGATCATCATTGTCATCATGATCATAATCTTCATCATGATCATCATCGTCATCACCATATTCACCATCATAATCATAATCATCATCATCTTCATCATTATCATCATCATCTTCATTACCATCATCATCATCATCATCTTCTTCATCATCATCTTCATCATCATCATCATCATCGTCATTATAGCTGGGATTTCTCCTTGCTACACGGGCAGGAATGGCTCCCTTCTGTTTATAGGATAGAAGGGCAGGTTCTTGTGTGTGGAAAATGCATGAAAGAAGAATGGAACAGAAAGGAATAAAAGAAATAAGAAAAAAGAGAAAAATATGGAATGGCTGGAAACCGCTCTGCAAACAATGTTAGGGTTAGCTCTAGCAACCTGCAAACAATTATTAGAAACTAAAAACCTGCAAAAACATGTTAGAAATCAAACCTGCAAAGAGACATGGGTAAGAAAACAACTAAACTACTAAAAAAAACACACAAGCAAAGAATGTTATACCTATCCTTTGGTGAAATGGGCCACCATGCCCTGGCTGGAAGGAAGCACCTCTCTATCTCACTCAGCAATAAAGGAAGAGCTATGGCTCAATGGGGGAATGTGAGTGGAAGAGAGGGGGATGTGGGTGGCTTGAGAGGAAAAGAGATCTCAAGGAATCCATGGGCAGCATAACAGTATGCAATAGAGGAGTGTTTGAGAGTGACCCCCCACCCTCCTTTTATAGCTTTTTTTTGGGGTTTTAGGGTTTTAAGCCCTTGGTCCAAGCTTTAGCCCCTTTTTTGGCCTTTAGCCCCATCTTCCCTAAATTTAGATCCTTTTAGGGTTTTAGCCCCCTTTTGGAGGCTTTAGCCCCTAGGAGAGTTATTTAGGCTCCTTTTTGGGGTTTTTAAGCCCTTTTATTCATCCTTAAGCCTTTTTGAGGGTGTGGGGGTCTAATGGAGGGCCGTGAATGGGTGTCTTTAGGTGGTGTAGGCCATGTAGAGGTGAGTGAGGGATTTTTTGGGTTAACAGTCATCATCATCATCATCATTTTCACCCTCTTCCTCATCAACATCTTCATCATCATCGTCGTCATCACCATCACCATCACCATCACCATCGTCATCACCATAATCATCATCATCACCATCACCATCCTCATCCTTATTGTCATCACCATTTCATCATCATCATCATCATAATCATAATCATCATCATCATTATCATATTCATCATCATCATGATCATCGTTGCCATCATCATGATCATCATCGTCATGATCATCATGATCATCATCGTCAACATGATCATTGTCATCATCATCATTTTCATCATGATTATCAACATCATCATCCTCATCATCATCATTGTCATCATCATCATATTCATCATCATCGTCATCTTCATCGTATTCAACATCATCATCATCATCATCATCATCATCATCGTCATCATCATCATCATCATCATCATCATCGTCTTCATCATCATCATCACTATCGTCACCATCATGATGATCATCATCGTCATCATGATCATCATCTTCATCATGATATGTCATGTTGCAAATTTTGCATTGGGTCACAATGGCCTAATCACATTTTCCATATTCATTAGAGTTTGTCAAATTGATGCTGAGGGTCAAATAATTGCCCATGAGGAAAATTACTAGTTTCCTATGTTGGGGGTGGAAGCTTTGGGATTTGGAATAAGGGGGATAATGAATAATGTTTGAACATTAGAATAGCATAAATATTTAATAAAGGAGCTAAATAAATAAATACAAGAGAAAATTGAAGTGGCAATGAAGCATGGAGACACATGGAGGCTATGGGGCCCACACAAGTTAGAAATTTGGTGCCACATGGAATCCTCCTCTTGCAATTTTGAATCCCTGGGAATCCTAAAGGTTATTGGATGAGTTAAAAGGCTAATAAACTTGTCCATATGAATCATAGGTCTAATTTTGGAGGAAGTGTAACTTACATGGGAGAGGAAGAGTCATTTTGGAGTTAGCGAGACACTTGGATTAGATTCTCTAGCTCTCTGACAACAATGATGAAGATTCTATGACACCTATGAAAAGAATCAGATCTTAAGGCTGGAATCTGACATATTTGAGATTTCAGGTCAAAATAGAGCATCCAATTGGGATCTCATGTGATTTGGGGAAGCTCAATGGGCTCCAACTCAAATGCAGGGAAGGTGGAAGGCTAGGAAAGGGAGGACACATGGAAAATCATAAGCACACACCCTAATTAGAATTGGATTGAGTTTGTGGATGGATTGGGAAACTTATAAGTATAAGGATGTTTATAAAATACAGGAAGCAACCAAGAGAATTGTTTTTTCTCATTTGAGAAATTGTCATTTGTGAATTGTGAGAGCTAGTGGATGACTAGTTTTCTTTCCTTAGCCAATTTCGAGGGTGAAAGATTCCCATCCAAGTTGGTGTTTAGAGAGGAAACTCAGGTATTTCATGAATATTTAATGGAGTTTTATTTTCAGGTGTAATCTATATGGCAGCTCATGGTTCCTTCTATTGCAACACTTTCTCTCAACTATTTCTAGTTTTTATGGCATATTCTTTCTCATGGAGGGATTGCGCTTTGGGTGAGCTATTGATTTATTTGGTGGAGATTATAATGCCCCATTATTTTATGTTATGATTTAAATTCTCTGTATTTAAATTTTAGAAGACTCTCAGGTCTAAATACTGAAATATTTCATGTAAAAATGTTAATCAATGAAGAAATAGTGCAATTTCCCCACTGTCTTGTTGTGAACCACTTTGATGTTGATGGATTCGAATGGATAAGTAAAATAATGATGGTTTATGGATGAATGGAATTTTATTTATGTATTTAAATTTTATAATACTCTCAGGTTGAAATACCCAAAATATTTCATGTATAAATGTTAAGCAATGAAGAAACAATGCCATTTCCCCACTACCTTGTTGTGAACCAATATAATGTTGATATATTCGAATGGATAAGTGAAATAATGATGGTTTATGGATAAATGGACTATTATTTATGGATTATATTATTTTAATTTTCATTTCATAAGAATTTGGAGTTATTTTTTTGAGTTACATAGCATTTGGAGAAGTTTGCCTATTGTTTCCCCCAAGGTTGAAACTAGTTTTTGCATCTGATTTAAGGGAGTTATAGAAGACATTAAAAGTTGAATGGTGATGAATATTATCTCATATTTATTTCCTTTACATTTCCCCTGCTTCCATTCATAAATTCTATTTGGCTTTGGGAATCCATTTTCAGTATTCATTGTGGGGGGAATTAGAACCCCAAATTACTAGTCAAAATTCCTACCTCGACCAGAATATTAAACAAGTTTTCAAAAGCCTTTAGAGGGTAATAAATATTCCTTTAACATCATATTAAAACCTTAATATCATTCATATACATTATGTGAATATTTGAGAGCATTTGGACCAATTTGGAGACCTAGACATCAAAACTAGTCAAAGGTCAAATTAGGGAAAAAATGAAAATTGGTCATTTAATGAAATATATTATCAAGTTAAATTGCATGATAATCGTCATAATCAATATCATCATCATAATAATCTTTATCACTATCATCATCTTCATCATTACCATCATCTTCATCTTCATCATCGTCATCATCGTCATCATCATCACCATCGTCATCACTGACCCTACCAATATAGAAGAATGTAGTCATTGATCTATGTGATTCTTTGATATCCATTCAATTACCAAACACATCTAGGTTTGAACAATCCATGATATCTTTCATACCTAAGGCAACCAATTCTGATAAGGCCCCACCTCCTAAGAGGGAGAAGCTTCAATGGTGACTTCATGTATTTCATAAATAACTATGAATGCACATCCTAATACATGAGCTTGTCATTTCTACTTTATATTTTTCCTTTATTTTCCTTTTTGTTCCCCTTGTTTTTGTTCCCTTTATTTTTTTCATAATTTTTCAATGAAACTAAATTGAGGTGTAGGAAAACATTGTTATAGTATTATGGATGAAAGCATGCAAATTGCATGCCTAGATTGTACACACACTATTTTTGGAATCCTGATCACCCCTTATGTGTGAACAAGATCATCAATGGTATCATCATCATCATCATCATCGTCATCATCGTCAATGTTATAATCATCATCATCATAAATGTTATCATCATCATCATCATTGTCATCAATGCCATCATCTTCATCATCATGATCATCATGTTCATACTCATTAGAATAATAGAAATCATCATCATCATGTTCGTCCTAGCGACGATTTTTCATGGCAAAAATGTTCACATGTACTAGTGATAGATGAGAACCATGACATAATTTATATGGAGAGATATCATAGGAACTATGTTCATTGTGTACTACCTTCATTTATGTGTGCATTAACACATGTAATCCATATTTTGTAGCTACCCACTCTAGGATATATTGTAGCTACCCACTCTTACAAAGGTTGTTAGAGTTTCATTGGGAGTTACAGAGCTTTGTGGGGATTCAAATCTTAAGAGTCCCATTGAGTTACATTCTAGACTTTCCAAGAAAAGACCTGATAAATCCAATGGGGTTCCTTCGACAAGGGTTCAAACTAGTGTACATATCAGCTAAGATAAGAGATTCCTCTGCACTCCGTAGTTGCTTCTCCCATCATGCACAACTTCCCTATCAAATTGCCAAGGTCTTCCTAGAAGAACATGGCATGCATTGATATCTCTAATTGTTTGGTAATTAACAATGCTCCTCCAAGTCATTTTTTGGTTATTCTTGGTTCCTCAATTATGAAACACATTTACAACAATAGATAAAAGGGTTGCACCCCTTGTGGTCTCTTTGTTGCATGTAGTATATCCACGATTAATGTAGAAACATTTCTTTATCACTTAAGTGATTAGGTGAACATTAGCATACTCACCTATTTTCTTAGTGAGCCAAAAGGTTTATATGACCAGGGCCTTAGTGTATAATTAAGAACATGGGGAAGGTTCCATCACCTATTGTATTCAAAGTTTGATGACTAGTAAACAATTATTATGATTAACCTTTTAATCAATGTGTGTCCTCCTATTACCACTTAGGTGATTGTATAATGTCTTTAATGCATAGTGACAATAAGGCTCCTGAAATCTGTGGATCATCCTTTTGGGAAGAAGGCTCCTCTACCTCCCCAATGACAAAAGAGGTTATTGAGAATTGGAGGATCACGCATCTTCATCAAATTTGACATATTTTCTCACAACTACCTTCCACAAAGATGGAATGTATATTTTGTAACATTGGAGGTTTTTAACTCTTGGTTTGTTATCTCTGAAAAAACCCATAACACTCTTATTTATGTCGATTATGACCATGGATGTATGATTCAATTTGATCCTTCATTTCCTTTTTCTCTTCCTCAAAATTCTTAAACATTGAAGTCAAAAGTTTGGTATGGTTCCAATCTATTTTAATTCCATTAGAAATGCAGATTAGACATTCTCATGCCCATTTTTTGTTCTTCTTCTGATGAAAAAAACTCGCGAGAACAACCCCTATGGTCCATGTCCTAATAACCCCCAAAAACACTATGGTTCACAAGATAATAAAAATTAAAAGTTAAAAAAAATTAATTTTTATTTTATTTTATTACATTGTTATAATCCACACACACACACACACACAAACACACATTGCATTGTAATATATATAAACAAATTACATTGTGTATAATATATATTACAACCCAAACCCGGTGCTATTGAAAATAAAACCCCTAAATCCCAACTGTGAAATGATCCTGTGAAAAACACTGAATCAACCCAACTACAAACTGTGAAAGGGTGTTAAATGACATCATAGGGGGTTTCCATTGCACAAGTAGGAGCAGGCTCAGGAGCAGGACCCAAATCCAAACTGTGAATTGGTGAAATTATGTCATAGCGGGTTTTCATTGCACAAGCATGGGAAGAAGTAGGAGAACCTACCAAATAATAGGGTAAACTTCCTTTGGTTCACTATTAGCTAGCCCATGTACTGGAATTGATTTAGTAGAAGTGGAAGTTTTGGGGATTTCCTCTGCTGACAAAACTGTGAAATATGGTTTGCAGAAGACATAAGTGTCAATAAGGAGCTCCAAGGTCACATGGAGGGTGTCTTTGACATGACATGGTCATCGGATTCCCATTACATTCGCTCTGCCTCCGATGACAAAACCATGCACATATGGGATGTCCACATAAGTGATTGAATTAAAACATTGAAGGGCCACACTATTTATGTGTTATGTGTTAATTTCAATCCACAGTCGAATCTTATAGTTTATGGCTCCTTTGACGAAACTGTGAGGATTTGGGATGTGAGGACAGGGAAATGCTTGAAGTTTTTTCCTGCCCATTCAG
Source organism: Pseudotsuga menziesii (assembly GCA_001517045.1). Taxonomy (NCBI): domain Eukaryota; kingdom Viridiplantae; phylum Streptophyta; class Pinopsida; order Pinales; family Pinaceae; genus Pseudotsuga; species Pseudotsuga menziesii. The sequence continues at coordinate 301,224 of LPNX010756528.1, read as the reverse complement.
ACCCCGTGAGGACTGTTCACTTCAACCGCGATGGGTCATTGATAGTTTCTAGCAGTTATGATGGGCGCTGCAAGATCTGGGATTTTTCCACCGACCACTACTTGAAGACGCTCATCGATGATGAGAACCCCCTCGGTCATTGCTTGTCACGTCCAATTGGGTTAATTTTTATGCTTAAATTCGTATTGGGTTTGTTAAATTTGTGTGTTTTGAAAAGGCATTTTATATTATTATCTCTTTTCAATGTATTTTTTGCTTCCATGAATGGTGTGAAGCATTTGTTTGATAGGTATGTGATGATTTTTTGTAAAATCATCACATAAAACCCTCACTCCAATTGCAAATGATTTTTCCTTCAGATTTAATTTTAGCATGCCCTACACAGTTTTGGTGGGGATGGATCATTTTATGGAAACATGGAAATCTTCATTCTGCTACTGCTTTTACTTGTGTGAGGTCTGATGTATACCAAATCCACTCAATATTATCTATTGAAAGGCATCTA